>KZ808468.1:50854-67737 GCA_000696205.2 Oncopeltus fasciatus | reverse complement strand
CAATACAAATTATAAATAATTATGGTAACAAGAGAAAATAAAAATCCTTACAAAATGTATGTTGAATGGCATTGTGGATTAACAGGCCAACAAAATACAATATTTTTGGTGCCTCAGATTATAGGACTGATTTAATCAATAGTTGAAGTCCTGAATATAAATATCAAATCGTTTTTTTTTTTTTGTTTTTTTTTTAAAGCTCTACTTTCTGTGATAAATGTGAATGGGATACTCAAGGGAGGCAGTCACTACAATATCCCAGGATGCACCCCCATTCTCTAACTATCTGTATTATTCAATGTATCAAATAATTTGAGAAAAGCTCATGAGATTAAGTTGTGATAGAAGTTGATAAAAAATGAGTTCAAATAGAAGACACATAAATCACTTTCCTTGAGTTTTTTTGCAACATAAGCAGAGATTCTAAGACAACCTAAAGACAGTTAGTGGGCCTTGTCATTTAAATAAATTACTGATACTTTTATAATATGTTCAGTGATCAGAATAAGTCCTGGGTAACAAATCAGTTATGGATAACTTGTATTTATGCCTGAGGAAAAACTGGGGCAAGAAAAAATTTGAAAATCAGTAGACCGTAGGTTTTAGAGAACAACCCAAAAATCACATTGATAACTGATTTCTGTCCTCTAAATATTATTGGAATCAACTGAAACAACTATAGCAAGTGGAGTTATCCTAATTTAATTTTTTCAAGAGGTCCAGTCCCTCACATAGTTGAATTATCAATTTTAGCATTTCATTAGCTTCCAGAGCTGAGGGCGAAAATTTAAAAAAATCACAATTCTGATACTAATGAAGCTGATAGTGATTATGTGAGAGTCAACAATTCCTCAACATTTAACTAGTATGAATTAAATGACATCAGAGATTGTAACCTGTTAATAGAAGTTTTTGAATTACTTGCTTCCAGGTTAAATGTACTAGAAGAAACCAAAATTATTTTTAATCAAATATGGGAAAAAGGATTTGTTACCATTCTTCTCTAAAGAGGAAAATCTTGAATTTTGATACTGTTATAGAACTTTTTGAAAAAATAAGTCTTCTTGAATAATTTATGATTGGAGTCTATTTATTGATAGCTCACAGTGAAGCTCGAAGTGTGTTTTATTACGTAATGGGAACAAAAATTTTTGAACACCAATTTTTCACTCAATGAAAGAAAAATATAGCACCATAGCTTTGGTAAAATTATATAGGTCTGGTCAAGGAAGATGGGATACAAACAGAATGTCAGATTATTGTTGGATATACAGGGTTGGGTATACACACACACACACATAAACTTAAAGTTTTTTTTCAAATTAAGTAAAAAAAAATTTTTTTTTGCGTTATATTGCAATAAAATACATGAATTAATATGANATATATATATATACATAAACTTGTGCAGACTAAACAAAATTAGTTATACCTAACAATACTGACAACATAATTTTAACTATAATATTCATCATTATAATAACGCTCATTCATCCCTACTTACTTCCAGTTCAACATAATAATGTTTGATATAATAATAATAATATTCTCTATTACATTTGCTCTAAGTACTATTTGTAACATAAGTGAGTAAGAAGCACGGACAAAATTTGGCCTTAAAGGATTAAAGAAATAATATAAAATACAAATAGGAAGATAAATCTTGGCCCTCAAAGCACGAACCTCATGTGCATCCATAACTGTTCCAACACCAACAGTGAGAGCCCTCGTAGGCACCTGACTTATATCATTATTAAAAAACCTTGCATTTGCTTCAAGTGTTTCCACTGCTAATGTCTTAACTCTAGTCCTGGACACAAGAGAGGAACCAGGTTCATTAAATGCAATATGTCCATCAGGGCCAATTCCTGAAATAAATTATTTAAATAAATTAGCAATAAACTGAAATCCATTTGTAACAGCGTAAAACAAAATGTTATTAAAAAACCATCAAAAATGCTAAGAAATCAATCATAGAAAAAATGTGGAATTAAATACCTCCTATGAATAATCTTATTCCTCCAGATTCTTTGATTTTTTTCTCAAAATTTTCACACTCAGCATCTAAATCAGATGCATTTCCATTTAATATATGTACATTTTTAGGATCAATATCAATATGTTGAAAAAAATTGTTGAACATGTAAGAATGATAACTTTCTGGATGCTCTCGTGGTAAATCTGAAAATTAAATAAACTAAATACAACAAACAGAATTAGCTAACTTGACATCCATGCTATAGTTATGAAAGAATAACTTAAGATTTTTATTTTTATTACACAAATGAAAAATTGTACCCATTTATAACTTTTTATTTTATTTATTTACTTGTTCTGAAACCTACAGATCATGTGTGTGTATATTATATATATATATATATATAAGTCATGTATCATAAATCCCTTACATATAAGAATATTTCTCATGACTACTATGTAAATTAAGCTGAATGTAAAATACTGTTCCAAGCATTCCCAGAATCCCCCACTCCTTTCTGAGCCCAGCTCCAACCAGACAACCCTCTCTTTATTACATTTCTCCTGTGTAAGTCGTCCTGGTAACTTCTTTTAGCTCTTCCAATAACTTCTCCTAAGTTATACCTATGAAAGTGCTCCATACCATCCGTTGTATGAACTATAACAATTGTACCTCTGTAATAACTTTAAAAAACAAGTATATCACATTATATTTATAACTTCGAAAGTAAAATAAAATATAGCTTTTTAAAAACTCAACCGAGCCGAAAAGATATATAACTTTTATATATATANAAGATGCAATACAAGCATGTTTTTGAAAATATGGACGCAACTGGAATTTAACTTTGACAGTGGTTCGTGTTTGCTGATATATCTGTCAAAACATTCATTATTAGTCACGACGATTAGGTTTTTAAGACACTGTATGCAGGTTTCCAAAAAAACAAAAACGATTTAATACAATATGAAAAATACATTCAATCAAAATATTTTTAAAAAATCGCAAAACAAAATTTAAGCTTAAATTTGAAAGTTTTTTTTTTTTTTTTTCAAAATATGCAATACAGAACAATTTTATAGATTCTTCTACCAGAATTGACCATGTTGAAAAGGTTTTTTTTTGCCTAACTTTTACAAACCTGTGATAGCCACTTCAGAGTTGAATAAAGAAGATCCTCATGCACTGTTTCTTCATTCAACCCTGAAGAAGCCATCACAGGAAGTGTTAAAGCTTGGTAAAAAAAAAAAACACCTTTTTGGCACAGTCACCAGAAGAAAAATCTATAAATATTTTTGGAGTGATGGAAGCCTATGAGAAAAGGATAATTTTTCAAAATTTTCCAAAACCTTTTTAAATACATAATGAATGATTCAAAAACAATACCTAGTAATTAACTGAGTTCTTCAGAACAATGAAAAACAGATGATGTAAATGTAAATGTATATATATATATATATATATAAAATGAAACACACGCGGCTGCGATATGTAGCAATCAAGAACAGGTCGGATAGAGAGTGCAGTGCACACACAAAAAGAAAATATCACCAGGAGCAAAATTTTCGGGGATTTCTTGCCCTTTGTGAGAAGTGAAGAGATACTAGGTTTTCTTTTTCTTTTTTCCTTTATTTTCTTTTTGTGTGTGCAGTGCACTCTCTATTACTGTTCTTGATTGCTATATATATCTTTGAATATGGAAATATAAAAATAAGTATGTCTTAGAATATGTATAAGTAGCAGATATGCTGCTAAGCCTGGACTGGTTCTACCCTAGATAAGTCTTATCGAGAAATAAAACAAACACTATAATTTTAGAGCGAAAAAACCAAATTTATAGTAGAATTTTTATTCAATTTTTCCGGGTGTTAGTACAAATATAAGAGAGTGATGGAAGAAGGGGCTATCTACAATGCACCTCCCTATTCCAAACACCGTTTACGATTGGACAGGCTTTCCTCGTCAGTCTGCCTCCTACGGACTGATCCTCCACTTCCTCCCCTACTTCCTGGCTCCTCCCAGTGCAGACAGGCCTCATCTCGTAGTATCTGCAGCGAATCGATCCATACACACTCTCTGCTCTCTCTCTGTGTGTCTGTAATGTCCACGGCCTCCCTCATTGTGTCTCCTGTCTGCCAGCAGAGTCTACCACTCACAATACCCGCATATCCTGCCTACCTCAAAGAGATATTTAATCTTATGGGATAAATCGAATTATACATTTAATGATAAAAAAAAACAAACATTTTTTAAAAATATTTTCAAATTTTAATTATTCCATTTCAGGTTGATACCTATTTTCACAATGTTTTTTTAAATAAATATATGATCTTCAAGAACACCANGGTCTTTTTTTTTTTTTTTGTTATTTATGGGAATCAAAATCAAACTTGTTTCATTTAATCAAGTCAAAAAAATTTGTTTTCTATTCAAGTCAAAAAGTCATGTTTTTTTTCCTAAAAACAAATCTGTAAAATACAATTCTTATGTAAATCCAGGTTGAATTAGGGAAATAGAGGAGTGTCGACCAAGGGATCTCTGGTAGAACTCCTATGCTTGGTGCTGTGGATTCTGATCCTACCTGAATAGGTAGGACCACTGAATAGCCTCTATAAGCCCTTGAGTCAGTGCCAGATTCCATGCTAGGTTGCATGTTTTTAAGTGTCGGGCCCGTAACAGTGAAATGTTGTGACAGTAATTAGTAAATGCAGACAATTTAGCTAGTTCTTTTGAGGCCTCTTTGTAAATAAGCCCACTTTATTCATTTGTATATATTTGTTAATTATTTGTAAGTGATTTATCTTTTCTATTTATTTATTTCTTAGTTTAAAGGCAGTAGACTTAATTGTTTTTAGTTATTAGTAGTAGAATTATTTATTATGATAAATTAACTTCAATTTATTTTTGTATTTAAATATTATTGACCAGTAACCCATAACAGTAGTTGATTTGCACATTAATATTATATTACTGTGATGTCACTATCATGAATAAAGTCATTTTCTGCTCAAAGTTAAACTTTTGCTATTATTAAACTTCTTATTTGTCTATCAATATAGAATATAGGGGTGCCAGGGTTGTTTACAGGATCCGTTTGGGTCTGACAATCCTGGGGCTCCAGGTTCAAATTCTGCCCAGAACAAGCTTTTATCGATAAATAAAAGCTAGTCCTGAGCCATGGATGTTTAGAATGATATGGCATACTCCTTATATAGTCCATTCTATGGACTATTCTAATAGTCTCTCCCTCCTTGACCCTCTTTAAATTTAGAGAGGGACAGACTGATTTACACTCATTTCATGGTAACAAATGGACAAGTTTCCCCAACTATCCCCAATTTCTATATAACATTTAGGATATCATATCGTTAATTTTTAACCTAATTCAGCACACCTGTAACATTTTTTAAAAATGCTACCGATTTAAATTTATACAAACCTTCAGCTTTTGAACTAGCATTTCAGCACTGTATTATATAACACCCGAAAATCATTTATTTCATTATTCTTTTCAAATCTTATCAAAATACTTTACCTTGCGAACTTCACATTAAGCTCCCAAGGTAGATCAAACTCCTAAATCACATGGGCTACAAGACTCTACTTGGAGAGCAATAATTAATTTGATTTTCTTAGTGATCAGTAACCTTTTGAACACATGAAAGTGCTAAATAGCAAACACAGAGAGTAGACTTAAAACTAATTATAACAGAATTGTGATAAAATCAATCTAAATATTAATCAATTAAATTTTAAATTAATTTGTAAGTGACATCAACCACTACTAATACTTCTGGATGACTACTCAAAATAGTAATCTTGAAAAAGTTAAACCCTAAAAATCATAATCTCACACATAGTATGCAATTGTTAGACATTAGATGGAAAACCAAATTTTTTTCATTTTAAATGATAAAAGCCACTATATTAGCATTATTTATAATTAATAAACATATTATAATTTGNATACAAAATTCTGTAAATTATTTATCAGCTTACTATAAAAAATAATAATATTGGTGATGAGCGCTGACGGTATACTCCCCCCCCCCAAAAAAAAAAAAAAAAAACCTAATAGATGGATACATTTTATAGCAAAGAATGTTTACTGTTTAAGAAAAAATTACTCAACAAGGAACTTGACTTTTTCACACACGCAAGCACTCACTCACAAGCATACACACACAATGTGTTTTTTAATTAAAATTTGTTACTTTTAAAGCCTGGCCAAAATTTTCACTATTTTGATTGTGACTCCTGACAGCACTGTATTAAATATCAACCTAAGCAAGGATAGTTTTAAAAATAACTTATTGACTTACCAGCATATTCATCCATATTAAAAGTTTTAACGTACTTAAATGAAAGTTTTCCTTCCTTATGGAAATCAATTAATCTCCTATACATTCCCAGTGGAGTGCCACCTGAGAAAGATGAACATACAAGATTGATGACATGTAACAAATATTAAAACATATAATTTTTAGTGCGAGGGAACAGAATAAAAAATCTAACTGTCCCAGCCAGGACTCAAACCTGGATCTCCTGCTATCTATAATATATGCTGGTGCATTTACCATTTATGCTACCAGGACAAGTCTGATAAGTTATTAAATTCCCCGCACTAGTGTCGAGAGTCTGACCTCCGAGACCGACGAATATATCGTCTTATGCTCGGAGGAGCTGACATTGTCAAGCTGTTTAAATGACTCTCGTTATTTACTTTTAAATTTGTAAAAATTTACGTGGGATTATATACCACAAAAAATAATATTTATAAAACTTCTTAGTTTCTTTTTGCGTCACGGACTTCTTTAATTGGTGTCTTCGACAATGAAATGAATTCTCTAGTAGTCACTTAAAAAAACTGCTTTTTGTGCCTTGTGGTTGGGCCTTGTGGTTTCTGCGGGCAACTCGCTTCTCTACCACTGCCTTCTCAGCTCACAACTCTCCTTTATCTCATTAGGGTACTGAACCTGAGCTAATTTCCTTTGATTTTATATCAAATCTCCCCCCTGGGAGGCGTACAACCCTCACAATTTAGAAGTCTTCTAGAACATGAGTAAATAATGAATATATTTATTTATATATGGTTGGATGTTTGGTGGCCGTCGAGTATTATGTTGGCAAATTAGTCAGGGTTTTCGGCTAAAATCAGAAAGAAATAATATTCTCCAAAATTGCTGGGTAAATTATTTTTCTGATACTGGGTAAAACCCTGAATAATTTCTCCAATATATATATATTCATTATTTACTCATATTCTACAAGACTTCCAAATTGTGAGGGTTGTACGCCTCCCAGGGGGGAGATTTGATATAAAATCAAAGGAAATTAGCTCAGGTTCAGTACCCTAATGAGATAAAGGAGAGTTGTGAGNTTGACTCTTATAAAAATACACAATCAAAAATAAATTTTTAAATAAAAGAAAAAAAAGTACACAAGAATGAAGCATTTGGTCTTCAAAATTCCAATTCAAAAGCTACCCAAAAATTACAATAATGTTGAGGAAGCCAGACAATGAAGTAGATTCTTAAATTTCAAATATATAAAGTAGCATTAGCTGGTTCTTCAATAAACTTTGGAGGATTTTGAAAGAGCTAAAAAAAAAAAAAATTAATGCCAGCAGAAGACGGCAAAAACCGTTTTCTACTGCATCATAAAAAAGAAATGAATAATTAATTTGAATCGTAAAAGGAGCCAGAAAAAAATCTCACTACCTCAGCTGGAAATCAAACCCGGGTCTCCCAATTTCCAGGCGGGTGCGCTACCACTACACCACTGAGGGAGATGAGAATAATTTCTGGTTCCCTGCACCTCACTATTGACCGCCAAGTATGACGAATATATCGTCTTGTACCTGAGTATTCCTCTGAAGGAGCTATAATTGTTAGCTATTTATTAGACTCTCGTTTGGCAAAGGGCCACTCCTGACATTCAAATCATGAATAGAAATGAATAATGTTTATACGAGGAGTGACTATTAATTAACAAGACTATTGCTGTAAAATATTTTATTTTAAATTTATACATATTTACATTTTAACACCATCCATCAATATACACCCCTCCTCTATCCTTACAGCACTCCATGCAAATTTTCCATTGTTCGAAACAGTGCTTAAAGTCTTGTTCTGTGAGCTCCTGCATGATGTGTGCCGCTTTTACTTTCACAGCTTCAACGGACTGAAATCTTGTTCCTTTTAATGCAGATTTGGCCTTGGAGAACAGATGAAAGTCACATGGTGTCAGGTCAAGCGAATAAGGCATATGGTCTAAAACTGGGATGTTGTACTTGGCTAGAAACAAGTTGACAGACAATGCATTGTGGGCCGGCACACTGTCTTGATGGAGAACTCATGACATGTTCTTCCACAATTTGGGTCGTTTTTTCCTTACTCTTTTGTAGAATTGAGCAAGCACCTTACGTAAGGAATGTTGATTAAATAGTTTGACCATTAGGAACCCAGTAAAGATACAAAATCCCATGAATGTCGAAAAAAACAATCATGTCATGGCTTTGAATTTCGATTTGCTCATTCGAGCTCTTTTAGCTTTCAGTGAGGTTGAACCCTTCCAATGCATGACGTTTTGTTTCGGGATCATAAGAGGTCAAGCCTCCCCCAAAGTCCCAGATGGAGTTCTGGGCTAGATCACTGGGAGGACTCAGTTTGAATAGGTTTCATTTTATTCAATATAGCCATCATATGGCTCCTCTATGAAGGGGATGGGTCCTCTCTTTGTCCCCTAAGTTTGTATTCAAATTTACTAAATTGTGTTACATGCAGACTTGGTTATATTTAGTATAAGTACCCTTTACTTCCATTTAGCTCAGTCTCCACTACAGTTAAGAAAACTGAGGGGAGGGGGTCCAAAGTAAAATCTAATAGAAGGGAGTTTTAATTCCAGATGCCTCATTCTTTAGCACTCTTTCTTATACTATAATTTCATAATATTTAACTTATAATAGATATTCTTTACAATATGTGTTCACTAATTAAATATTACATTCTCCCTCTCCCTTTATAGCAGATTTGCCATAGGGAAACCAAGCTTTTCATGTTGGTATCATGATAGGACTTTTGAAAAATTTCACTACTTCACCAATCCTACATTACATAGGAATATAGTATTGCTTTTAAAAATATAGTCTGTTAAAAATTATTTATGCATATAAACATATTTATTTTTTATTTGTTACTCTAGTTATATTTGATGCGCATTCCAGTCAGAATTTTTAATTTTGACTTCATTTATGAAATAATGCACCTAACTAAGCCAGTAATCTTGGCCTTGTTGATATCCTTTTGATTTCTTTTCCTTGGCTATTTTTATGAAGACTTCTCATTGAAATTCTAATTTTTTCTAGGTATTTGTGCTAATTTGGAGGAAGCATTGGTTAGTATAAGTTTTGGCCTAACATATTATAAACTTTGAAACCTCTGTAACTTTTAGCATTATCATTATTCAATTTTGCAGTTTTTAATATTCTTTTTATATTTGTGGAAAAAAAAAAAACTTTACTCACACCTAAAAATAAATAAATACTATCAAATCAAAATACTCCTAGGCTATGGATTGCAACTTGTAATGAATTTCTTAGTAACAGAGATTAATATATATTTAATATTTTAACTATGTTGTGAGGCACAAACATTTTATATTTAGATTTATTTGATGTCTAGATGTCATTTTTTTCCCCCTTAACTTCATAAAATTTACTTATGGGTAAAATTTACTTACTCATTATTTACTTAATTTAATCAAAATAAATACTTAATTAAGGAGTAGTTTTAGGTTGAGAAAGGAATGACGAATTTAAATAAAATTAAAATAATATTCATGTTATGTTCACGGGTGGCTCATGTCCAAAACTCCTCCTATTAACCATTATCAGCATGGTGTGCAGATGTCAGATAATATTAAATGAAGTTAGTGAAAATCTCGTGAGATAGGTAAATATTGTAAAATATAATGTACTAACCATTAATTAAAATTTACACAAGATGAAAAAGGAGGCCCAAAACGTAGGCGCTCACCAGTGTATGACTAGTCAAATTACACTAGTCCCAAAGTAGCGGTGCACCTTCTAACAGTATGCGGACAGTCACAAAACTTATTACTTATAATTCTGTACACTTTTTACTTATTATGTTACTCAAATTTTGTACAGTATTAGATAATAGTTTTAAATTCAAAGTTTTTTTTATTATTTCTTGTAGTATATCTCTGCTAAATTAAAATATAACTCAATGAAGTTTACTTTTAATACATGGACAAGTGTAACTCTTTTGTCATCCCCTATTCTGCTTAATTAGAGGTACTTGTTTCCTTCTGATAAAACTTGAATAGACAAAAGCTGGCTATAATTTATAAAAATGATAAACAATTCAGCACATTCAAAATGAATCATCAAGCATATTTATTCTTTAAACTATAAAAATTTTTTTTTTCAAAATATACTTTTTATATGTTACAAAAATCTTTACACTACCTTAAAGCCATGACATGAATTGGTGNATAAATTTATAATAATTTCGTGAAATTTCGTTTCACCCCAGAATTCTTCTCTGTAACAAATAAAGCCCTAATAAGAGTATTATTTTTCTTTTAAAAGATAGAATAGAATGCTATTCCAAATTAAATTCACACATTTTTTTCTTGTACAATACAATAACAAATGGTTTTTATAACAATAAGTTTGGGATTAATATAATATTCATTAATTGATTATTGAGTATAAATTTTTGTTCTTTACCATCTTTGAGTTTGCTAAGTATAGTTTCAGATTATATTTTTCACTATAATTATTAAACTGGAGAAATTAGTCAAGGTGTCGGCCAGGATCAGAAAAATAAAATACTCCAAAATTAAGTATTGCCTATTATTTTAATATTGCCCATATTTCGACTTAACTTGTAAGTAATGATATATGGAGAGATCCCCGAAGGAGGTTTATGTCTCTCGAAGATCTCTCCTCACCAGTTAAGCAGAAAGATGGCAATAATAAAATAATTACCAAAAAATTGGTAATTACCAATTACCAATTGGTAATTACCAATTATTATATCAGAAATAATAATTTCTGATCCTTGCCAAAACCTTGACTAATCTCTTCAGCATAACACTCGACAGCCAACCAACCTCCAATCATATAATCATTGAAGTTTTTTATCATAATTTGTAAAACTTTTGAGTCCAGAGCTAATAATTTCATATCATTCACATAACTAACATAATATTTTTAATTCTTCTAGTTGAATGTATTCTTTAAATCATAAATAGATGCACAAAAACATCAAAGGGTGGAATATATGTCAAATTACCTATTTGTTAAGTTAAAGTTAAAAAAGTTACTATTAAAAAATCAAGGTCAGTTATTTTATTTTTTAAACCATATATATTATTATAGCATAATATTTTCAGAAAAAGTTCTCAAATATCTGGCTTAACTTTTTTTTACCTCTAAACTGATAATATATTTTCTCCTTTTTCCTATGCCTATGGGTTAGAAATCATTGAGACATATATTTTGACACTTTCCCACCATAGCACATATATTTTGACACTTTCCCACCATAGCACCCCTTTCTATCTCCAACCTTTCTTTTTCTTTGTCTCTCCAGGCCTTCCAGTTCTTCATTGAAATATTTTTTCCAATTAACTTCTTAATAATTTTTAACTTTTTGAAATAGCTATAAATTATGAAAGATTTTTTAAAATCACGTTACAGAATGAACTTATAATTTTCAGTGATTGTAATATGGTTCATTTCCCATTTGCATAAATATGCGCCTTATAATAATATTGAATAAATATTTATACTTTATTGAATTTTTATTTATATTGTGATTTATTTTTAACAATGTTGTAATCTTTAATTGCAGGGTCATCAAAAATCGAAAATACCTTTAGTTGATATTAAACCAAGATATATACAAATTAGTTCTAATTTGCAACAGTTTACTTACCTTAAAGAACATACTATATTTGATCAAGCAATTATTCCTCTTTCATTCTACTTAGTAAGTTTAAATACTGAATATAATAATTTTCTTATTAGTAAATTTTGAAAATTGTTTATTTAAATCTATGAAATTTTACATTCAGGTAAATGTTATTCAAGATTACCAACTGATGAGGCAATCAACAACAGAAATTCTTAAAATTCAAAATATAAAAATGAATAAATCCTTGGAATTGACAGAAGGTATTTATAATTTTATGCATGCACACCCCAAAAGCCCCACCCACACAAACATGCGTGCACACGAGTGCTCACACACTGTAGTAATATACTACTTTAGAAGGAGTACTTCACCTAATCTAAGAATTAGTTTTTAGAGAATGGTGTATTATAGTAATTAAATCTGCTGCTTATAAAAAATAAAAAAATATTTATATTTTGAAAATTGTAAAATAATGCAGCAAGGAGCACATTCCAGCAAATGGAAAACATATTGAAACATATATTTAAGTATTTAACTATGAAGATGGATTTTTTTCACCATTCTTTCATTTATTTATCTAGACACTCTAGATTCAGTCTAAGAATGATCTTGTTTTTATACTCATGCTTTATCCAATTTTAAATAAAATTATAGTGAAAAAGATAATTTATCATTTCCATGTTTGATCTTGAATGAAACCTAAAAAATCTGCTTAGTTTATGCAGGCCCTGAATTCCAGACTTTCTAAAATTGTAAATGTGGCTCAGATTAAGCCCATTTAATTAATTAAATTTTTCAATAATAAGATATGAAAAATATACTTGCACTCTTTAACTTAATAAATGTTTATAGTAGTAAATCAAAATATTTGACAATACATTTTAATTACCTCTGGAACTTTTATGAGTTATAGTTCTAGAAGAAGCCTACAGAGGTAAAATCTACTAGAGCAAATATAAATTCTCTATTTATACACTCTTTTCAACAAATATGAATACATTCATGATAATCTGTGAATGAAAATATTTTTACCTGTAGGCAATCCTAGCACAAAATAATTGTCAGGTCCAGGATTATAATCATGAATCTTCTTCATGACATATTTAGCAGACCAGTCAGCCACTTCTTGGGGAGTATCCAAAATTAAAAGTCTCATCTAGAAAGAGATTTTACTTTTATTTTAACTTATAATTAGTATTTAATAATGGCCAGCTATATTGAGTCATGCTTAAAGTTTTCAGTGCATAGATGACGATAAACAATGTCAAATTGAGTTCCCCCTAATTTTAGTATTATATATTAGCTTCTTCAGTTTTATAAGTGAGGAAAGGTCTACATATTCCTACACTTAATTCATCTATCACTACCTCTCCAAAGTATATTGTTTATGTGTACACTTCATTTGTAAAATCTTGTTTTCTTATGCACAATATCACAAATTACAATTACTATAGGGCATAGGAAGGATAGTCCCTACAACATACAATAACAAAATGCAGGGCAAAAGAGCCAAAAGCTAACACATTGGGAAGTTGGCTTCTGGGAGATTTTTGGCAAGCATAGCCATGATGGAGACAGAGGACGCTCACAAAGGACAGGACATCCCTGGACAAGGCTCTACAGAAGTGACCCTCATGCTGCTAAGCAGAAGAGGAGGAGTGAACTACAATAATTATCTACAGGGTTATTGTAACTACCAATGAATATAGAACTATCATAACTTATTAAATCCGTCTTCATTGGTTTCTGCAAACCATCTTCTGTTGGCGAGCGCTTTCGGACATTGTCCATCCTCATGGCCGAATACATGTGTTCACTGTCACTGTCTGTATTCAACTGTTGAGAGTTGAAAGTTGAGACAGTGACAGTCACAGACAGTGACAGTGAACACATGTATTCGGCCATGAGGATGGACAATGTCCAAAAGCGCTCGCCAACAGAAGATGGTTTGCAGAAACCAATGAAGACGGATTACAAAAGGTATGATAGTACAATAATTATGATGACAATTAAAATTACTACTTCATTAATATATTAGATACATGGAATTTGTTAACAATAGGCAAATGATAAAAAACACAGTTAATTTTTTTTTTTTTTAAACACCATACATGCCAACAAATATTTGTTAATATATATTATGAAAAAAAAAGTCTGTAATAAAATAATTCATAAAACTGCTACTACTGGACAAATAAAAAAAAAACATGAACCAAATTGGAATTAAATATAAATTTGCACTAAACAGCATTAAAAATGCTACTAATTATTCTTATATATTTAAAAAACCACTTTATTTCACACATTTGTAATAATATTGTTCATTATAAAATAAGAGAAAAATGAAAAAAAGAATATTGAAACAATGTTAATTTGAAATACAAATGGTGGAGATGCAGTGTAAAATAAGAAAATAAAAAATGTTCAATTCAAGAAATTAAAAAAATACTAAGCAAATAATACATTTATTAGAAAAGCTCACTTCTTAACTCAATTTTCTTGTCAGAAGTTTATCATCAACTAAGTTCCAGTTGGAAACTATCATCAAAATTTTTAAATACTAAATCAGCCATACATTTCTAATAAAAACTCACCGTCGGACATACCCTTTGCACCCTAAGATAGTCATCATCAAAATTTAATATAGGGCCATATCAGGCTTCTTGACCCCTTGTGTCATAATGGGTTCCCAACAAAATTCCATACATAATCCTGCCATGCAATACAATTTTAAAAAAAAATTCTAAATTTGCAACATGTATATGTGTATTTATACGACAGCTGTCACACAAAGAACCACAACTTTGACACAGGATTCATAGTCAGAGGAAGAATGAGGGTAATAGTACTTGGTCATTTGTCAATGCAAGGCAATATTAAAATCTTCCTTGGGGACTTAATTTAAAGATTCTAAGAGAATATTATTGCCCATGATAGAGCTTTATTGTTTGCTTAAGTAGAGTAGCTAAAAACACTCTTCTGAACAAGTATCATCAATTTTTTTGCCCCTGGAGACCTAGTCATTGGAATCACACTAGTAATTTGGTGCCATATTTATAAAATAACATGGAAGTCACCTGACATATTAATATACAACTAATCCATGTTCGCCACAAATCAAATCTGATGAGTGTTGGAAAATAAAGGGGAGCTAACCTTGTCGACCAACTTGGTCTTCCTCTAAACCCTTCCCCTGCTTTCCTCTGCAATTGATCATGGCTGATAATGATTTCTTCTAACTATTTAGAAATAAAAAAATGTCTAAATAATTAATTTGATTTCTCTATTCTAAAAAGAGGAGAAGCTGCTCAAACCTCCAAGTTATTTTCTTAAAGAGAGTTTTGTAAAAAATATTATAAAACAAACTTTATTACAAATTATATTTTAAATCTATTATGTTTTATGAAGTTTTTATAGCTCTAATTTCCTCTATAATTTTTATAATCTCCCATAATAGTGCACATGAAATAAGACATAAAATTATACTGAAACCTGAAATTAAATTTTTTTGGGGTAGAATAAATGGCATTTAATTGCTAAAAAAAAAAAAACTCCTTCGAAGAGAAAAATGTCCTTTCCTAACAGATGCTGATAATATTAAATTTTTTTACAAAGTCAAAAATTTGCTTTTGCATGGAATTTTAACTCACATAGAATAAGGAATAATTCCCATGCTATCTTTCTATAAAGATGGGAAATAATATTTTATTTCTTAGAAAATATAATAATCCAAATGTGAATGTCATATGAGCAACTTCAAATGAAAATAATAAATTTGAAAATAAGATACGTAATATTAAAGTAAACAATTAATGTAGATAAATAATATAATCAGACAGTAAAGGTCAATTGGTTTTATTAGTCTAAAAAGATAACTATATCACAAATCTGGTCATTGCACTTGTAAACAAATGATAAGCAGTCTATACAAAAAAGGGTAGCTAGTTTAATTTAAAATTTTAAAAATAAATAAAATATAACCAATATATAATAGCTTTAAAAAAAACAAAACACATCAAAATTTATTTTATTTAATGACAATAAAATCTAGGAGAATAAAATGGTGTTTTAATTTTTTTCAAAGAAAAGAATAGAATATATATATTTACACCAATTAGCAACCACATACAATAATTCACTTCCATTTTTTCTAATCAATAATGATCTTAATTAGATTATTTTGGTATAAAATTAAAAAAAAAANTTATAATTAATAGTATAAAATATATTAGAGCCAAAAAATGCCTGAATGACAAATTAATAGTAATAAACTTGTTTTATATTTATTTTTAACTTAAACTCAATCACTGTGGCTATATATTGTACTTCTTAAAAGTGGAGTTCATTTTTCATTAAAAGTAAAATCTTTCCTCCTATTGCTGGTTTATTTATTAACAAACTAAACCAATAATTTACATTAAAAAATCCCAAATTCCAAATTCTGTTTTTTCATTTAAAAAAAAGAAAAAAAAAAAAAGGAGCCCAGTATTGGGCTAATCCTGCTCCTCCACAGTACACTTTAAAACACCTGTACACTAATAAGTGTCTTTGAAGAAGGGTAGGGGATAATTGACCAAGTATTGACTACATCAAGAATTGAGGTTCGATCAGAAAAGAGTTTTTTAAGGTCTTTTATGAAAAAATTGGTAAGAATTAATTCTTTAATGGCAACATATTAGCTTGTAATTCAAGCTATCTTCAGTACTGACAACCGTTGCCGAGAGTGTTTTGATCCTGCCCATGATTATAGTCCTGAAGAAGACTTGCACATCAAGTTGAAAGATATATAATCTATAATATATAGAAACCAATGAAGACAGACAATGGAAGGTATGACAGTTCTATATTCATTGGTGGTGGAAATAACCTTTTAGATTATTTACCTGAAAGATATATCATTAATGAATTATTTATTATTAATTTTTTAAACCAAAAAAAAAAAAAAAGATAATTTC
>KZ808468.1:29504-44094 GCA_000696205.2 Oncopeltus fasciatus | reverse complement strand
GGGGGGGGGGGGGGGGTTACTTTAAGTGTTATCTCCCCTTTCAACAACTTAGGATTATGAAGGTGGGGCTATCTACAAGTTGTCAGCCCATTTTAAACATCCATTGCTCAGGATAATCTATCATTTACCGATAATACCCTGGGCAGGATTTGAACCTGCAACGCCAGGATTGTGAGACCCAAAAGAATCCCATAAGCTACCCTGGCGCCCCGACTGATCTTTGAATATAGTGCCATTATTCCGGATGCCCGCAGCACAATGAGCATCTCCTTGCCTTAGTCCTCTGTTTGAGCAGAGATCTGCAGAGTAATCTGACTTCACGCGAACTTTGCACCAAACATCCTTCATCAGTCATTTTATCAGGCGTATAAGCTTGAAGGGAGTGTTCATTTCGTTCAGTGCCTGTACGAGGGCTGTATGTTTACTTACTTAGCTGTATGAGTTTAGGATGTTTGAAGCTGTCATAAGAGTGCTGAAGTCTAGAACTTAACAGGAGGCGATCAATTTGGTTGAAGGTACAAAGGTTTGAGGATTTCCATGTCGCTTTGTATATTTTGTGGTTCCAACCACAAATTTCCGAGAAGATGTGAAGTTTACGATTCTCCGACCATTTTCACTACATTCCTCATGAATGCTGAGGCCCGATTGTTGTTCGGTATATATTTTCCTGGCCTAGGAAAATATCAAGTCACTCTTTGGGTATGCATTGTGAGCTCCCTCTTAGGCGTCATAAAACTCATCCGTGTCCTCCTACAACGATCCTGAGGTTCAAAGTGCTCTTTTAAAAGAAGCCAAAGCATTAAGTTAATATTAATATTTCGAGCTACTGAGATATGTATGTCATGAGTTTAGAAGAAAACCGGAATGTGACCATTGCCTACTTCGAATTCCGGCCAACCCTTGAGAAAATTTTGGTAGCAGAAAAGAAAAATCACTAGGGATGAAAACAAGCTGAGAAAAAAATAAAATAAAAGACAGTGAAAAGGCTACGTCACATCATATTTTGCCATAGTTTAGAAACGGATAATAGGCTAATATTTATGTTAAAAATAAAACTTAAAAAAAAAAATATATATAGCCAGAGAGCCTAGAAAATAAGTAGGTATATAATAATTTTTAAAATAGTGATGCAACACATGAATCAAAAAACAGTCCTGCCTATAGTATAAATGTGGTATCTGAATTATAATGGTCATTTTAAAGTTGGTTGGTATTTAGTCTAGTTACGGCATCATTTCTTCTTCCGTAAATTAATAGTAAAAGTTTTTAAACAATTAATGAGAGGGAATGGAATATAAAAAACTATCTGTCCCAGCACGCCGGCCCGGATAGCAGGAGATCCAGGTTCGATTCCTGGCTGGGACAGATAGTTTTTTATATTCTATTCCCTCTCATTAATTGTTTAAAATTTACGTGGGATAAAAATACCACAACCAAATAAAATATTTGTAAAAGTTTTTATTTTTTCATATATTTATAATCTTGAAAGAACGTAGAAGCCAAATTTTTGACCAGCACAGAAATTGAGTCTTTTAGTAGACAAAAAATTTGGAGACTTATGCCATTTTCTCATATGCAATTATAATATTTCAAAAATTAAATTAAAATTTCCTATCGACTGTCGATAAAAGGTTGTTAGTCGATCAAAGGGTATGGGAAAAGCAGGAAGTTGAAAATTAACAAATTACACCAAATTACAAAAAAACCACTATAAGTGGCTCTTCAAAAGTCGATTGCTCGAAAAATACTAATCTAAATAAAACAAATAAATAAACGCATAAAATAAAAGTGAAGAGTATGAAGAAATGCCCATACAATTTCTAACACCAATTTCATGCATATCTTTAGTTAAAATCCAANAAAATAAAAATAAAATAAAAAGCTTCTGTGTCAATTAACACAAGCCTCTTTTTTTTCAACGCCGTTTCCAGACTGATCGTCACATTTACTTGATCTATTATTTACAGTATGCATTTTAATATTATTCATTTTATAATCTGTACTTAATAAGGTTCATTAATTTAGAATAAACATTTAAATACTTTCTGTAACTTTTGTTTTTATATTGATTATCTATATATTATGATTCCTTAACAGAGCCTATGAAACTTTAAGTAGCTTTTTATTTATTTCAGAGATATTATTCAACAGGTTTTAAAACACCAATAACCCTGACAAATTTTAAAATGAGTTTATAATCAACTCAATTTTAGCCAAAATAAAAGGCAAAGTAGCCAAATTTGTTTTAACCCATTCATCTTCAAATTGGATGCAACAAATATGAATTTTGACCAGGACAGACTTGCTGCTCTACTTAGCAATGATAAATTTGTAAAAAATGCCCCAGTACTAGTTTTGATTAATATTCTATTAAGCTTTAAAATGTACAATTTTCTTATGTTTTCAACCATGATCAAAATTCAAAAATCCCTTATGAAATACAGGCTCTCCTTTACAAAGTTTCATATGTATTTGGCTCAGAATCAAGATTGTCATTTGGATCGTCAAAGGGACTCTGATTGCTTTGTGTCTTTCGAAATCTACTTAACTGTAGTAACTGAAAATAGTGTGAAGGATACACTGGAAAGTTTTATCTTATATTTGGATGACCTGCTAACCTAACTTAAAAATATTCATGTTAAACAAATTTTTTCAACTGGGATAAGAGGTAAAACTTAAATTCATGGTAAAATCTATTGATGAGAAGACAGATTAAAAAAAAAAATGTATTTTAGAAGTAAACATTTTTTTCTTATTTAAACTGTTAATTTATCCTTTTTAGAGTATTTGGATCTATAACATATGCTATTTGTTACTAACTTAATCCCTTCCTCTTCCACCATCCATTGTAGAGGTGCTTTATTAAAAGAGCATTGAACTGAACATACATTCCAAATTTTATCAAAACAATTTCAGCCATTTCTATAAAAATATTATTCAACATGCTTTTAAATATTTTTTTAAAGGTATTCTGAGAAGGTGGAGTTGTATACAAATGTATTTCTGAATGTTGACTTGTAATTTATTATTGACAAAAATTAACTATCCTGGCATAATAATTTAGAGTTATGGTTATTAATCTGGCAAAAATGAAGAACTCATGAACTTTTTGAGAAATAAAAAAAAAAAGTGTGTCTTAGTAGTACTGCGCTGTCAGTATTTTCTTCTTATTTTAATTTCTGATTGATTGATTCTGATTTCATATTAAAATATCATTAAATAATTAACATTTATTAGGCCATAAAATGTGTAAGGAGTCTAAATAATTAATTTGATTTCTCTATTCTAAAAAGAGGAGAAGCTGCTCAAACCTCCAAGTTATTTTCTTAAAGAGAGTTTTGTAAAAAATATTATAAAACAAACTTTATTACAAATTATATTTNCAAATATAATACATTAAAAAAAATGTATTTTTAATACTTCTAATTTTAAATTAATAAATAGAGCATCTTATAAAAGTTTTCAAGTATGTGGTTCAGTTGGTAAACATTAAGTGGTTCACTAAAAATTTTTTCCCGCTGTAATGTCAGCTAACATTGTCTATGAAGTAAAGACAGGAGCTATAACAGCTGAAACATAAGAGGTTGGTATGGCATGGTTGGGAAAGATTTAAAATCTGGCATCCTGCTTTGATTTCAATGAGCTCACATTGTCCATAAAGGTTAGGTGTATTGTCTATAGCTGATAGAGCATAGAAATGTGTGCTATGACATGGTTTGGGGAAGGCTTACAGCGACATGGATAGGTACAGTTTTGGTGAATTGTCTTTAGCTGAGGAGCATAGGAATATGTGCTTTGACATGGTTCAGGAAGGCTTACAATCTGGCATACTGATTTGACTTTAGCGAACTTGCATTGTCTATAAAGGAAAGGTGCATTGTCTCTAGCTTATGAAGCATAGGAATATGTGCTATGACGAGGTTCGGGGAAGGCTTACAGTGGCATGGATAGTACCTAATTGTACCGACTTTAGTGAGGAAAGGCGAATTGTCTTCAGCTGAAGAGCATAAGAATGTGTGCTATAACATGGTTTGGGAAAGGCTTACAATGGCAAGGTTAGGTAGTTAGTGAGTAAATTTAAATATTACAGGCGTTGGTGAGGAAAGGAGAAATATTTAAATTTAATAAGGAAAGGTGAAACATATAAATGTGAAAATGCCTGATGGGGCGTCAAATTTAAAACAACATCCTATATCTATTTTGCTAAAGATAGCTGGACATCTCCAATTTAAAATATTCTTCTACGTTTAACATTCTAATGAAAGTCCACAGTCTGACAAAATTTCAATCACTAAATATGTTTTATTTATTTTTATTTTATCGCTTTTGACTTTATTTTTACAGATAAATAAAATAAACTGTTTAATCTATTACTTAATTTTATAATTACATACCTATATCAGTTCTTTTCAGTATTAAATATTTACATTATTTTACTAAAGGATAGTCCAAATCACTTTTATCCTTTTTCCTTTTAGTTTTTATACACTGACCTTTGTAACAAATTTCAGTTTCAAGAGAAATTTCTGTTGTTGTGGAGGTTTTATAATCAGAGTTTTCTACCTTAGTGGTTTCTTGTGCAATGCTAAAACTTGTAGTTGTTGGAGTTTTTTCTGTTTCATCAAGAAAATCCCTGATTGTGCTTGCTATCGTTGTATCAGAGTAAACCAAAGGACCTTTGTTTGTTGTGTAACCAGACTTTTCTTCTTCACCACCCATAATAATGTTTTCATCGTTAGCATTTGTGTTTAAAGAAACAGTAGTTGTTTCCTCTACTTGCACAGGTGATACTTCTCCCATTGCACTATTCAGCGTACTGAATTCATGTGATTTAGGATCAACAACTTTAGCATTTGTGCCTTCTGCATTAATAGAATTTTCACGGACAGCACTGAATCTTTGTGATTCAGCAGTTTCAAAAACATCTTTTGGCTTCTTAACTCGAACTCGAACCCATGTTCCTCTTCTCTTACTATCCTGAAACATTATTCAAATGAATTAATTTAATTGAAAACTGTTAACTTTTATATAGTAGAAAAGAGTGACTATCTAAAAATATATAAATATTTTAGTTTAAAAACATTTGTAATCTACATAGAAGTAAAACTTTTTTTAATTGTGAATATATTTTACGGATACTAAAAAAAAAATTACTTAAAATATATTTACATATATATGATGAATAATAAAACTTCTGTCCCAATTTTTTAGAAACATTTTTTATTTAAATTTCCTTGGCAACTCACCAATTTCTATATTGGTATATTTGATAAGCTAAAAATAAACATATATTAATATTTAAAACAATTAATGCGAGAGAACAGAATAAAAAATCTATCTGTCCCAGCCAGGACTCGAAACTGGATCTCCTGTTTTCCGGTCACGAATGCTAACCATTACATCACCGGGATGAGCTAGATAACTTATTAAATTCCCAACACACCCAGCATTCCCAACACACCCAACAACACTCCTAGCATTTGTGTCCAGAAAGCAGGAGATCCAGGTTCAAGTCCTGGCTGGGACAGATAGATTTTTTTTATTCTATTCCCTCACATTAATTGTTTAAAATTTACGTGGGATAATGTACCACAACTAAATTAATATTTATAAATGAAAATTAATATTAAATGTATTAGATATTATAACAAATTTTTTTGTCTTCTTATATGTCAAAGAACATTTCTATAAAAATATTANGCTGGACAATAGAATGATGGGATCGGAAGCCAAATTCATGATTATGAAGAATATTTAAGGAAGTTATTATAGGTATTATTCGTTTTAGAAGAACTTTCTCAAGTACCTCAATAACTCCATCTGACATGTAAGATCAAATGTTACAGACTCTCTGTTTTGCCCAAGAATGTGTACTTGGTGTACTTAAGGGAGATATTAGTGAGATTTTTCTTGCCCCAGAATGTACTAAAGACGCTTTAGGGAGAAATATTTAGTTTGGTGGTAAAAACGTAATTATTAAATGTGAAATTTCAATTATACCTTATAGCTAAAAAAGAAAAAAGAAAAAAGTCAATCATATAAAAGTTGAATTCTTCAGTATTGAAGTTGTTAATTATTTGTACTAATGTTTTCTCTTTTTTTTTTTTCTTTTTCATTTTTTTTTTTTTTTTACTTTAACGATTAATCATTATAAACTGACAAAATAGTCAGTTTCCTGACTTTAAATTTTGCAATTGTTTAAAGACTTTAAAAAAAATATTTACAATATTTTTCTAGACCATGTTTAATATGTAATAAAACATTTTTAGTAAATTGGATAAGAATTTTTTCAATATATAGTATCAGTTTTTTCAAAAAGAATTTTTCATTGGAAAAATTTTAAGTAAATATTGCTTTTGAAATTTTCTCTCTGGTTCTTTAGTTCATTCAAAAAATCAATGCCATTATATATACATAACTTAGAAAATCTCTTTTCTTCACTTTCAGTGACATTATATACTCTGAATAAATTAAATTAAATAATAAATGACTAAATTAAGTAATACTGAATAACATTTAGCAGCTTAGAAAAGGTTTAAATTTATATTTATATTGTGGATTTATTACCTTGGTTATTTTATTTACCTTTTTGCGGCCTTCTGATTTTTTCTGCTGAAATTCTGCTGTATCTTCTACATTTTGAGGAGGGTTTGCATGAGGTATTTCAATTTCTGCCACAGGTGAAGTGCCATCACTTCCCGGTAGTGAATAACTTTGACCACTAATTTTATCTTGTTCTTCAACATTGGTCTGTATGATTTCTTTTTCTTCTTCTTCAGTTTCTTCTTCAAGCCCTCTTTGATCAAACAGTACTTTTTCAGGGTATTGATTGGCTTTCCCAATCTCTTCAATTGGCTTGGCTTTGGTATATGTTACATGCTGATCGTTTGATGGGAAGGGTGATTGGTCTGATGAAAATTGCCCGCCGTCTTGAAAACTATAAAAATCATCGTAATCATTAAGTGACTGACCAGTTTTCGAATTCACCTGAGTTTGTGATGATTCTTGCGCTGGAGGTTGTACTGGTTGATCTTCGTCAGGATTGTAAACGAAACTATGACTTTGTTGAATTGTCACTGCCTGATTCCAAAAGTCTGAGTCACTATTTTTAGTAGTGGTAGATTCTGGTTTATTGTACTTAGAACTTTTAAGCTCTGCTCTTGTTACACCCACAGGCCGTCTTTTATGACTATGGTTGGACCTTGGGGAACTAAAACTATTGGATTTTTTAGTACTATCTTCTTGATTTAAATATGGCTTAGGTGTAGTTTCGTATTCTTGAAATGACTGAGATAAAGTTGTTTCATGATCATTTACTATTTGGGGCTTTGTAGTTGTAGGATACTCTTTGATGTATGAATCCCTGTGTCTTGTGTCAAAATCACTTATTTGTTGAGAATTTGCTAAAGATTCATAGTTTTGGTTGTTCTGTTTGATTTGAGGGCTGTCATACTGACTGTAAAGTTGCGAATTTGCAGTATCAGAGTACTCTCTTGTGTTTTGCGGCTTTTGAGTAGTTTCATATTCTCTAGAATAGTAGGGCTTTTTTGTCTGTGTTACTTCATATTCACTTGAATAATAAGGTTTTTGAGTTGTATCATATTCTCTAGAAAAATGGGGTTTCTGTGTTGTTTCGAAGTCCCTGGAGTAGTGGGGTTTTTGAGTGGTTTCGTAGTCCCTGGAGAAGTGGGGTTTTTGAGTAGTTTCGTAGTCCCGGGAGTAGTGGGGCTTTTGAGTAGTTTCGTAGGCCCTCGAGTAGTGGGGTTTTTGAGTAGTTTCGTAGTCCCTGGAATAGTGGGGCTTTTGAGTAGTTTCATAATCTTCAGAGTAGTGGGATTTTTGTGGCCTTTCATACTCTCTAGAGTAATGGGGCTTCTGGGTAGTTTCGTACTCTCTAGAGTAATGTAATTTTTGTGTTGTTTCATAATCTCTAAAGTAGTGAGGTTTTTGTGTCGTTTCATGTTCTCTGGAGAAATACGGTTTTTGTGTTGTATCATAGTCTCTAGGATATTGAGGTTTAAGAGTTGCTTCGTATTCTCTAACGTAATGTGGCTTTTGAGTTTCTTCAATATCTTTCAGCGAATGGGTTTTTTGAGTTGTGTCGTACTCTCTAGAGTTGAAAGTCTTTGAGGCTTTTTCATATTCTCTTGCGTAATGCGGTTGGGGAGTAGTCTCATATTCTCTTGATAATTGGTTCTTTGGCGACCTCTCAAAACTTGTTGAATATTGTGTTGTTTCAGTAGGAGCAACATATTGTTTTTGTGTGGAAAGCTGTTCCTCCTCAGATTCATAGGAATAATTTGGCACTCTTTGTGATTGTTCTACTCTAGTCCTTAGATTGTTTCTTCTTTCGTGATAATTGTCATCCCTTTCTCTTTGTGGGTTTTTATACCTTAATTCACTTGGTCTATTATCTTGGTACTGTGGTGGCCTATATTCATCTGAATTTTGTTCTGGACTATAATTCTCTTTAGATAAGTAATCGTCATTTTCTGCAGGATGCCTCCACTGAGGAGCAGTTCTGGGGTATTCTGTAGTTGTCGTTGTCTGCAGGGTTGTTGTACTTGGAGTAGTAGGTCTACGGATACGTCCTCTTCCAGGGTTTAGCTTTGTATGTGGTACAGTTGGGCGCCTGGTTCTGATTAAATATTTTGTGCCAGGTGCAGTGGTAGTAGATGTTGTTGTTGGGGATGATGTTGTGCTTAATGTTGGTCTAAGGGGCCGTCTTCCTCTACTGTGTAGGTATTTTCTATTGGAAGAAATGGGCGCTAGTTCAGTGGTTGTATGATAATTTGATTCAGTTTGGTATGATGGTCTGTCTTCATGACTTTCAGATTTAAATTTCATTCTATTGTGGGAATTCTTGTTATAATTAGTAGTCTTTTGTTCTTCTTCATCATAATTAACTGGTGGTGTATTGTGTTGATTTTGCGTAGAGTGATTATGTATGCGCCCTCTTACTCTTCCACGACTTCTTATTGTTGGGGGCCTTTCAGTTAATCTCTGAGCTGGTTCATTCCTAACATCATAGTTGTTATTTTGGTTATTATGATTGATATCTTGGGAAGTTGTTTGCGGATACATGCTAGTCTGATGTGTTGGTCTGATTGTTGGGAGATTTCCACTGTAACTATCATCGGAGTTTTCTCTAGGTCCATATGAATTGTTTACTGCATCGAAACTGTCCAAATATCCATTCAATTGTTGCTTATCTGTTGGTATCTCACTTTGGTGTTGCTGTTGTTCTTGCTGTTGTTGAATGCTTATAGTGTCATCTTGCATATGTGTTTGCTCGTGAAATGTTTTATGTAAGCCAGTACTAGGAACATTAGATTCTAATACCGCCGCTTGATCTTGTGCTCTATGACTAAAGTTTTGATTACGCGGAGGATCTGCTATTTCATCTTTTGATGCTTTCTTATAATGCAACTCTTCGAAACCACTTAATGATCCGGCGCTGTCTTGAACTCCATCTATTTGGCTTTGACTTGCACTTTGGTATGCATTTTGCTCAAAATTATTGTTTATGGGGTTTGAGGAGTGTATTTGTTGAGCTGGATAATTCTGAGAGTTATCGTGGTAAAAATTGTCACTTTGGGTGTTAATGGTGTGAGTGTGTGCTTCAGATATTCTTGTATCTTGGAATAGTTGAGCGTTCAGATGTTCATTATCTTGAATTCTTCCTGGACTGTTAGAAAAAACTGGAATTCCTTCATTTTGGTGGACGTTTTCATTTGTATTATATCTTAACACAGCTTTTGGTTCGTTTTGTATATTATTAGTAGACTGTCCTGAGTTGTGATTAAAATGTCTTTGTTCTTCTTTTTCACCATCAGTGTTTCTGGGAAATTGATTCATAGTGTGTGGTTCTGCACTCACGTAATCTTGATTTTCATTTACATTTTGGTAATGCACGTCAGGTTTTTCTTCTGTTTCTGGCCTTAAATTTGAATGGTATTGATACTTACCAATATTATGTTCATCTGAAGTAGAAGGGGTTGTTATTGGCTCCAGATTTTCATTAACTCTTTGATTAAAGTACCTTGTTGTAGGTTTTCTTTGTCTGGACGTTGGTCTTCGAGTTGTTGTTGAGGAAGAAGTATACCCTCTTTGAGAACCTCGATTGTTCTGTCTCCTAGAATTATTTGGCCTTCTATACCTGTGAGAAGGTTCCTCGGTTGGTTCAGTCAAAGATTCTGTTGAAGATGCTCCAAGGTATTCATCTTCTTGTAAAGAATTGATTAAAGACGGAAGCTGAGGGCTAATAGATGATATATCTGCGGGTATAGTAAATGGTTCTTTATGATTAGTAGTATGTCGCTCTGCAGTTGGAGGAGTGGGCACATTTAATTCGTTATTAAATTGTTCATTGGTTGCGTTAGATAACACAACTGATCCAATATGTGGAGGAGGGAATGGTATTTTTGCGAATCCTGGAGGGGGTTGAAAGTTGAGAGGAGCAACAAAAAAAGGTACTTGGGATAATTTTTGAGGTGCATTGTTGTAATTTAAAGATGATAAGTACGGTAATTCATACTTTATATACCCTAATGGTGTGTTTAAATTAGATGGACCAACAAATACTTGAGGAGCATCAGACCCAACTGAATCCAAAACGGGTATAGTTTTTGAATCTTTTAATAAAGTCAATACGTCCCCAATTCTGTTACTATCTGTAGACTCCATAAAAACTGATAGTGGTGGCTGATTAGGTGGGGGTAAGGTAGTGACAGTTCTTTCTCGACTTTCTTTTTGTGGAGTTCTTCGAGTTACAATATTTCTGAAATCTGAAACATCATCTTGAATGTTGCTTTCATCAAAATATTGTTCTTTATTGCGCGAAGCTGCTGAATGGGCGACTCTAGCAGACTGTTTATCGAAATACTGAGACCTTGGTGGTAATGTAGTTCTTTGATAATTGGGATTTGACAATGTATCTTTGAAACCATCCTCTAATTCGCTTCCTAGCAATTGACTGTGAGATAAGGAACCCCTTAAATGATGAGCTGGGACTTGCTCTTTAAGAGGCTGAATTGGATGCCTAAATTTCCTTGATTCTTTCGTATTCTGTTGTTGGTTTCCTTGTTCTTGATGAGGTTGAGGTTCAGGAATTTCAGTTGGTTTTAGATTATTTCTTGCAGCATTTCTTGCCCTCTCTTGTTGCCTTAACATTTCTACAGGAACGTACAGAATTTGTACTTCTTCCTTTTTGTTTGGAATATCAGACGAAAAATTTTTACTTAGTTTTTCATTAACTAAAGTCGGTTGTATAACTTTTATTGAACCTGAAGGGTTTATTGGAATGTTATCTGCTTCGGAGTAAGGAGAAGGACTTTCATATCTCGGTTCGTTACCAAAATTATATTGAGTATTTTTGAATTCTTGAGCTGGATTGTAATTGTTTTCTAAATTAATATTTTCTTGTTGGGGATAAAAGTTCGAATTTATCTGCGGCTGCTTTGGTAACAATGCTCTGCTAAAAATAGGTATGTTGCTTTGACCGATCTGATGATTTAAGAACTGTGAAAGTACTTGTTGTGGAGGTATTTGTTGCTGTTGCAAAGCTAATTGTGGATTGATGTTTTGGGGGTGTATAAATGCAATTCTAGGTGGAGCACTTTGTGCAGCTAAAATTGGCTTCTGCTGAAAGTCACCAGTAAATTGAGTTGAAGGTTGATTTTGGCGTAACGCATGATTGAACTGTACAGGGTTGATGGCACTAACTGCTCTTGAAGACTCTGGACTCAATCTTTCATCACTCAAAGGGACCCACTCTCCTTGCCTGATTTCACCATCCGGCTTGCTCCAACGTGGCTCATTGTTTTCAGCTGTGCAAAATACTAGTGTTAACAGAATACTAGCAGCACTTCTTAATCTCATCTTGAATGCCCTGAAACAAAATGATAATGATTTTAGATTTAAAAGCTCACCTTAATTAATTAAATAATAATAATAATAATAAGGCCACTTTCTGATATTAATAAATTACTGTATAATAATAATAACATATTGTGAATTTTATTGCTTCTTAACTTATATGCCATCTTCCTCGTCAGAAAATTTCATATTTTCTCCTCAGTATGGAATATTTTATTTCCTTTCGAAGATGGCACTCCAGTGAAAGAACTGGCCTTAATTTATAATAATTCTTTCTATGATTCAGAATTAGTAATTGTAGCACCTACTTAGCATGCCGGATTTCATTTTTTTAAAATGAAAACAGTTGAATATTGATAGACGCAAGCACACACACACACAGACATATTAAAAATATTGAACAAATTTATTTAGAAAATCTGTTATGAGAACAACCTTATGTACGCTAAAAGGCGAAAAAATGTATTTCCTACATATACTTCTATACTACATATACATACACGTTTAAGAATTTAATAATTACCAGCAATTTATTTTATATTTGATTCTCGTGTTCTAAAACATATTAAATAGAGAGATTTTTCGACCGTAGATATTATTATTAGATGATATTTGTTGGGGTTTGGTAAAGGTAGATAAAAAAAAAATACAAATTTTAAAAATAAGTATTTTTTTAAATGTGCATTTTTTTTGGTCTACCTTGACCGAACCCCAACAAAAAACATCTAGTAATAAAACATTTTATTTTTTAGGGTGATTATTACGTTTGTTTTTCTAATAGGATACTCCTGAAGGTGATCAGAACAGAAGGAATCAGGATCTGGACGTAGCGAACGACAGATCAGTGGTTGTTTCTCTAGGATTGTAGCTCCTCCATTCCTACTTATCCAGGGGTAAATGGGTGACGAGTCCATTAAGAGTCCTTATATAATATGGGCCATAATAATGAATATGTGTATATATGTGTATATATATAAAAGATATGTATTCTTCCTCAAGACTAATGGGATGAAAGTTATATGGGAGCANATATAAAATATTGAAACTAAGTATTGATTACTTAGTTGTTTATTTTCACTGAAATTTTATTTTATTTACTTAGCCTTATGGCTGTCCAATATAAACCAGATCAATGTTTATCAGGTCAAAGTGGATGATGCAATAAAAAAATGTCAGAAGAAAATGTAGTAGGCCTCCATTCTAGATTTCATCATCGACTATTATTTTTCAATTCTTTGGCACCTTATAAAATTGCCGTGAGTCGAAATGATTCTTATGATGACTATTTCTCATACATTTGTCGCATTTTATGAAATACTAATGTTTATTAAGAACCCACAAACTCAATTTAATATTTTTAAATTAGGATTAATTTAATTTTAAAAACTAGTTTTCCCAACGTCAGTTGACTAATGTTTTGCAATGTTGTCACAATGTTGTTCATTGGCCGTGAGTGGCATTGACATAAGGGAGAGAACATGAATAAAATTAAAAAAAAAATACATATATATGATAATAACTAAATTTAACTAGGTTCTCTTGTTGCAGAAGATCACGGGACCATCTCCGTTGAAGTCGCCGTGTAGGATTATCGGGATGGGTTTGGGAGGATAGTTCATTGGCTAAAGGAATAGGATGTTGTTTGAAGCGGAAATGGAATTTGGAGAAACGATTGGGAATTAAGTCGTTGACGAGGTCGATTTTGAGGTCATTGTGAAGGGTAGAGTTGGATACATAGAAGGGAGCATTAACAATAAGAACTTTGGACTGGAAGGATTGGATGCGTTGGATGTTGGGAGGTTTAGCGGTACCCCAGAGTTCTACACCGTATGTCCAAATAGGTTTAAGAATAGTTTTGTATATTGTTAATTTGTTATGTACTGATAATTTCGATGTTCGTCCTACCGATGTTGGTCTTTATAAAAGTCCGTAGCGTCTGTTTAGGTCTTGTCTTTTTGCCTTATGTGTTCTTTCCAAGTAAGTCTTGAGTCCAAGTAGAAACCGAGGTATCTTACGGAGTTAAGGAATAGGAATTTCGTTGAAAGTGAGATTAAGTGGAGGCTTAGTGCGGAGAGTGAATGTGACGTGGACACACTTGCTTTCGTTTATTTTTATACGCCACATCTTGCACCAAGCGGCTATATGAATGAGGCGTGCTTGAAGGATATAAATAGCAACTGCGGGATCAGGATCTGACGCAATGATGGCTGTATCGTCGGCAAAGGCAGCAGAGAGGGTATCAGCTGTCGTTGGAAAGTCGGAAGTATAAATTATATAGAGGATGGGCCCGAGCATACTGCCCTGAGGTACTCCAGCTTCTACAGGGCAGTAGTTGGAGTAATATATCCCTGTCGGACACGGAAAAATCGGTTGTATAAATAGGAGCGGATAATTTGATAGAGAGTATTTGGGAGGATACGCTTCAGTTTGTGTTGAAGGCACTTGTGCCTGACACGATCAAAGGCCTGTAATACATCCAGAAACGCACCAATACAATCTCTTCTTTCTCAAGAGATGATGAGATGCGATCTACAAGAAACACTTGCTGCGATGTAAAGGGATGAAGACGGCATTCAAATTGATGATTGGGGATAAGATTATTGGACTGTAGGATCGGGAACATTCGTTTTAGTAGGATTTTTCGAATATTTTTGAAAGGATGGGGAGCAGGCTGACAGGATGATAAGGGAATTTGCAGTTATATATATATATA
>KZ808468.1:11536-29414 GCA_000696205.2 Oncopeltus fasciatus | reverse complement strand
TTGAAACAATACTTTGCATTTCAAATGGATTATTTAAGCAGACCAGTTGGCCTTTTCTTTTAGCTATACTTAATTTAAAATGGATTTTTTCAAATTGTCTTATTTTATGTGACATCTGTATGCATTTAAATAGTTTGATGGAAGATATATCTTTATAATTTTAATTCATATATTGCATGTAATTTTTAAAAATTTTTCTCTTTAAAGATTTTCTCTTTTCACCTTCAAAAAAGATATTTTTTTTACAATAAACCTAAAATTTCTGCTATTTATTCTGTTACATTTATGATAATTAATCTTAGCAATATTTTTTCAACACTTTCTTAAATTCAACTATTCTTACCCTTATATTAAATAACTGTTCGGAAAAAAAATATCTCACCTTCCTGTAAATTCAGTAATGGCTGGCCAGAGCTTTCATTTTTTGTGAAAATCTTCCCTTGATAGCTTTGCTTCTAAAACAAAAATTATGAAAACTGAATGAATCAATATGTCCTATACTTGGTAAAGATAGTGAAATAAATATAAATATTAACAATATCGAACTATAAATCTAAATTACTACTTTTCAATTATTAAAGGAGACTAGTACGTTATTTAAATGAATTTTAAATAATTTTAATTAACGTAACTGAATCTATAATGATAATACCTGTATAAAAGTTTCAATATAGCCCTTTCTCTCAATTATTCTTTATTTATATTGGTGGAAGGAAACTGGTTTTTGACTTTATAGATTACTTTCTGTAAAATAAAAATTCTATCTAATAGGAGGCTTACTTATGTTTGAAAATTCATGAAAAATGGAAGCAGTGGGCTACAAAATTAATTTTTAAAGCATTAATCGAATTAAAAAGAAATATAAAATATTTAACCAGAGTTCTGAAAAGCCAAATTAAAACAATCAAAAATATTTTTTATTAATTTCTTAAATTCCGAAGTAAATATATAACTCAAGAATAAAATTAAAACGTATTGTGAATTTTACAAATGAAGGACCTTTTTGTCTACTACTTGAGAATTTATAGTTCCAATTTTTTTTTATTTTTCTAGCGATCATTAAAGAATAGAACACTTGCTATTATCCACTTAAGATATTTTTTTTAAATTATAGTGATATTATTCTCTGTTACAGCCAATTATTATTTAATAAAAATTAATTCATTATTTCATTCATGACTATTTTTGGCATTTTTTTTAGACTTGTATTTGATAACGTTACTATCACACACACACACACATATAGAGCAGGAAGTTGTCAACATTATCCTTATGTTTTTGTCATTTTAAAATCATTATTATAAAATTATTCATTTTTTTTCAATGAAACAAAAGATAATAATCTGAACAAAATATTATAAAAGAACTGTATATTATCATTTAAGCATCCATTTTCTTATGACTCTCTTTCAGCTCCTTTATTGTACAATAATATGCCAATTTCATCTCTGCCCATTATTTACACCATGTTTAGTATATTGTTGGGATACATCACACCCCATGTGTAGTATATAAATTGAAATACATCACATTACTCATAAGATTCATAAATGACTAATTTATGTAATTTATAAATCTAAAAAACAAAAATAACATTCGCATTATGTACAAAAAACTAACTCTCTTTTACTTAATTTAAAATTGAGTTTTCGGCATTATCTTTACATTTTGAGGTCTTCTAAACGCAAAAAAATCTTTTTAATAAGTTAGGCACTACATGTATGAGTGACGTGTACATGACCATGTTTTTGTAGACGTGCATAAATGACAATATATCACAATTAGCCTCTTAGAGTGTTTAAATGTGAGAAAGAGTTAAGACTGCACCGGTGGTTGCATGCGTCCCTAGTCTGCAGTCGAAGAGGGAGATCCAAGAGATATAAAATACCTAGATCCTCAACCACCCACCTAGTTTATTACCAGAACTCCAAAGAGTACATACAGCGTTCAGCAGTAAGGTACTTGGGTACCTCGCTCCATTGTCGACCGAAGCTTGGGAGACCTGAGTAGTCATGGGACCAGAGAGATATGTCTGTCCACTATCTCCTCCTGGCAAGCTAGAGAAAGTTTTATTCGGAAGCTGTACAGTTAGATTTTCTAAAGGCATCTGGTGAAGTCGGTGTCAATTCCAAATATTGGCTTGACTGTTCCTTGCAATTAAATAAAGTTAATGAGAATAAAGCGAGAGAATTTATCTTTAAAGGTGCTAACTGTGCTCTCAATTGAATCTGATATAAATAAGAAAGCGTTTGTAACTAAAAATTTCATGAGTCATCAATCACTTTTACACGGGTAAAGTATTAAATGTAGCTCGTCCTCGCAGAATCAAAAGTTCACTAGTCTGATAGATATTTGTATTTGAATCATTTATGTCATGTAATACCCCATACTTATAAAATATATATTTTCTCAAAAAACAAATCCGTTATGTTCTAATACTCTAAACTGAATAATACACCCTCTCCACCGAATCTAATGATATTTTTGTTATTTATATTTATTTTACGAAACATATTCGTAGATATTTCATTTTGATGATCGAGAATTCAAGCTATAAATATCAATTTATATTATTTTTTTCAAATACTTAGCAGAGACATTGTATTGAGTGGATTAGCTGAGAAAGTTCCCTATAAATGGTTTTCAATGATATTCGAATTACTTATGAAATTTTGTGATGACCAAGAAGGCATTTACATAATTAATGACTAGTCTAAGTTAGTGTATCAACTAGTGCGGTTACTGGAGCAATAAGTGATTACTGAGGGGGGGGGGGGAGACTGGGAAATTGTGGTCAGTAGAACGTTCATGGGTCACTTGTGAAGCGGAGCGGTTCAAGTAACGGACGTTTTCGACTTGGTCATCCCAAGCTGATGAAGCAACTCTGACGAGTATTCAAATTACTACTGATTAGAGCGTAATATTGCTGCTAGTAGGCAATAAATCAAACTTTCTTATGTAAACGCAAAATATATTGCTGTCTTCTTGAAGACCATTGCTTTTTTACTGACAGCCCGAGATATTTCCGCAATTATTATGAATAGGACAATGAGTTTTGACATCACCTGGAAAAATTATAGTGGCTCTCGTGGAAACCATTCAACTACTTAGGGTCTGATAAGCAGCCATGCTTGCCATCAGACCAAAGGAGCTCGCTACTTACTATAGAACAGGGAATCCTAGAAAAGACTATCATTTTACCCAATAAAGTTAAATAATTCTCAATGACTTTCATTGTAATGTGTCTATTAACTGATTTTATTAATGAACTATAATTGGTGTCACTTGATCATAATGACCATACATTTGCTCATCGTAACTTCGTGAGCTTTTTCTCAGTTTCAATTGAAATAAGCGAAAACTCAGTGATTTTCATACAAGATACACCATACTTCCATGAACTTAAATGGTTAAATCGAAGGTAGGGAAAAAAAAAGAAAAAAGCTCATTTAGTTGAGCTATGAAAGTTTCAAAAATCTGCTTCTTTGTTTAAATTAAATGAAAAAGACAAAAAAAAAAAAAAAATAGAGATTGTATTTTAAGCTTATGACCCCGGCAGGCAACATGGACAACAAAAAAAAGTTTGTGTATTGCATACGTAATTCATTTTATATATTTTCAAGCCTATTAATACATATTTAAATGTTACACACAAAAAATAGATTTGATTATATTAGTTAATTATAAAAGCTTCAAAAAATTTGTTTTGCTGTTTCAATCCTCAGTACAAAAAATGTAAACCAACTCCTTCCATTGAACCAAATACTAAACCCTAACAAGAGCTGTGCATTGTAGTTAAATAAACACGGTATTCTTCATTCAATAGTTCATGTCTTGACAGTCTTAATGTATGAAGATGGACTGTGTAAAAACATTTTGAAGCTCAAAAACTATATTTGTTAAAAAATAATAGCAACCAAATACATTTTCATTAAAAATATAATATTTATGCACAATATTTATTTATTTATGTTGTGTTCAGTCATGACCAATTTAATTTGTAATTTTTTTCTTGAAACATAACTCCTTTGTCTCGAGTTTATTTAAATGATGAGTGTCACAATTCTTTCTTTTGATATTTCTAACCTTTCTTTTGGCGGGGAGGGGGGCTGCAGGGGTGGCCCAGTGGATGCGTTCGGATTTCACAAACCTGGTGCACCTTTCAAGAAATAGAAGATAGCCCCTTCCTCCACGACCTTAAGTGGTTAAAAGCGAGGTAAAAATGAGTCTGACTATGCCATTTTTAATCTTATAAAACTAAAACGTATTTAGAATGATATTATTGTTAAATAGCTATTTTGATCTTAATTCGCTTATAAAAAGCTGTGCAAAAAATATTTTGTAATTTATTTTTCCATCAGCTAAGCGTACTACGAATTTGGGATAATCTTCAACAATTTTTAGGAGCTTTTCTACTTTTTTAAGTAATTGAATAAAAATTAAAATTGCATTTATAAAACAAAAAACAAGAAGAGATCTATTTAATCTGAATAACAATATAAACAAATATTAGGGTATCATAGCCCAGTGTTGATCGATACAAACCTAATCCTAATCTAACTCAAACAAAAGTGAAAGCAACTCTGTACACTCTGCATTGAGAATATGTTCATGTTCTTTATTTTATTTACTAATTTATTTTAATCTGCTGTTCAAGCGATTCGGGCCCAGGAGGAAGAGCTGTCTACTGATGGAAGGAATCCTTTCTATCAACTCATGTTACTAGAACCCTCAGCTTGAACGTGGGCTCAGTGACTTGAACTTCCTATGATGATGGCTGTATATATTCAGTCAATAATCAGTATATAATCAATCATTACCTAATAATTGATTAGGTAAATTGAACTATTTTATGTACCGCTCACAAATGTTAATCTACAAATCCAAAATCTGCCGAAAGGGGTCATCATTGTTATGAGACTGCAATAAGAAGAAATCTCAAACAGCTCTTTTCAAATCAAACAAGCCTTATGCATAATTAAAGTGAATTACTGACCTATTAGAATTAACTTAATATCATTTCTAAGCATTTCTAAGAGAAATGAGTAGAAAAAAATTGTATTAATAACCTTTGAAAATCATTAATTCTATTAATCTATAAGTTCTAAACATGACCTGAGGGAGTATGTAATATTTGAAGAAATAAAAGTAAAATAAATGAAAAAGAAGTTAACCCTCCAAAACAAATTTAAGTGCTGAAGAAAAGCACATGACATTTTAGTTGACAGAAAATTAAATGCAATGAAGTTAATCAGAAGATGAGTCAGATGAAAAAAAAAAAAAAAAAATAGGCTCGAAACGTTTTAGCCGAATAATAGAGTAATGTAACATTAAATACTTATATCAATTAATGAAAGGAAATAGAATAAAAAATCTAACTGTCCCAGCCAGTGCTCGAACCTGGATATCCTGTTAACCGGGCAAGCGCGTTATCCTATTACGCTACCGGGAGAGCCACATAACTTATTAAAATCCCAGCACTAGCGTAGAGAAAGACGAATACATCGTCTTATGCTCCAAGAAGCTGACATTGTCGAGCTATTAATCGACTCTCGCTATTTTATTCTTGTTATTTTATTCTATTCCCTTGCATTAATTGATTTACTTTCTCGTAGGTTAGACTCTCAACACTAGTGCTGGGAATTTAATAAGTTATCTGGCTCTCCCGATAGCGTAATAGGATAACGCGCTTGCCCGGTTAGCAGGAGATCCAGGTTCGAGCCCTGGCTGGGACAGTTAGAATTTTTATTCTATTCCCTAGCATTAATTGATTTAAATATACGTGGGATAATAAACCACAACAAAATTAATATTTATTAAATACTTATGTTTCAGAGAAGGATCTAGAATACTACTAATTGTCTATAATAGTAATATAAACTGTATTAATAGTAGCCCTTATTTGTTACTAAAATATTTAGAAGGCCATATAGTGGGCCGACTCCTTTATCCTTGACATTTCCCTCTTACTTTGGATTTCATCATTCACGGCAATATGAATTTTTTTTTTAAATTGTGGTAAAATATTAGTAGATGTTTTATGTTTCGGTATGGTTTACGGTTTGAAAAATATATAAGAGTTACTGTCTTCTTCATGTCCAAATATAAGGAAAGTTATTTTGCAGAAATGTTAGTTGTACCTGACAATTAAATGCATTAATTATTCTTTACTAAATCCCTCATTTCGGCGTATGTCGTAAGCCCGGACCATAGATAATTTATAATGTATTCGAATTAAAATGTTACAATTTGTTAAGTAAAAACTTTTAAAATCAATTTTCTTATACTACTAAGATCCGGTAACAGCTTTAAATATAAAGTTTGGCATAAGCGTACATTTTCTGCTTACGAAAAATTCCAATATTTTCCATAGCTATACATATAGATAATAATAATTAAATATTATAATAAGTTATGGATATTGAACCTTTTCGTCAAAGAATACTATTTCAGCATTAAGATAGATTAAGATTACTGAATTAAATATAAGATTTCAGGTACAGTTCTTCTATAAAGGATTCAAACTTAAATAAAAATTTGTATTAAATATATGAAATTGCCAAATACAGAATTTCGCTTCGATCAGTATGAAAATAAAAACAAAATAGAAATATTGTAAATGAATAGGCACCATGATAATTTAAGACTGCCATTATAAGATATAACTGATTGAGGTACCAAATAACTATGAGAACTAAATTTGTTTCAACATATTTTTTAAGCTAGAAAAATCCATATTTATAGGCATAACTTCCTGGCAGTCGTAACTATTTTGAAGCTGTTACTCATATTTCTACCTCCTTCAATTTTTTCGATCAATTATCATGATCATATAAAATCGTGCATGTTCTGAGCCCAGGCATATCTTAAATCACAATTTTCCTTAAAATCCGTTCACTTTTTTATATTATTGTTATTGAATTTGTTATTAATCAATAAACTAGCAAAAACATAGCTATCTTAGTCTCTTACATGCAACATCTGTTGATAGATATAGGTACAAATAAAGCAAAGAATGGTTGTTCATATCGAATATAATGGTTTTTTAAAATGTAAAATAAGAATGAAAAAATTTTTCTTATAATAACAACAGAACTAGTAAGAAATGAAATGCTTCGAATCATCGACTAAATTACTAATTTTGAGAACTTTTAATGTTTTGCTGATTGTACTATATTAAAAAACTATTTTTTTGTGTGTGAAAGAGGGGGAGAGGGAGAATTTTAGAACTTGATAATACTAAATATTCTAAATGTTGTGTTAAAAAAAAAAAAAAAAAAAAAAAAAAAAAAGGGCAGTGTTTGGAGGAAAAAAATATAGGCTCTTAATGTAAAGATTGTACTTCTTCCTAATTCAAAGAAGAAAATACCCAGGAATAAATATTCTCAACTTGAAGTACTAAAGTATATTATGGACTGACAAAAACTCTCCGTCTTTAGGGTAGCCATTATTTATTAGAATATGACGAATATTAATCCGATTTTACATTTGGCATTAATGACCCAGCAGTGGTTGGCATGCCAGAAAAAAAAAAAAATAATCCGATTTTAGGGGTGCTTCAGGGGATCGACTACGAATTAGAAATGCTGTAGTAGTTTTTGGATGTACTAAGTTAATGATAGATACATCATTAACTCATATAATTCATATTATAGTATAAGTTCCTCCTAGGATAATGGAGGAACGGATTATCTACAGCTAACCACCCTATCTTAAGCAGCAATGGCTCTAGACTATTTTTATATCTCGATAAAAGCCTTCCAAGAATCCTGCAAATGAAGATCTCTTCAGCTAAGCCTTAACACTTTTAGAATTTACTTTATGCAAAATTCGAAATATAAGAATAATGAATGAAATAGAATATCTTCATTCGCTCCACTATATTGTATTTAGCTAACTGAATGACATCAAATGTTGTGAATTTCTTTTTCTTCCATCGAATTTCCCTCTTCCCCGTTTCACTCTACTCCAGTACAAAACAATCTGCCTCTTACAATCTGGAGGAAGTGTCTCACCGAGCCTGGTTGCTCTGGCTTGTGTAAGCTAGTCGAGTTCCCTTACATTCTCTCTGTAATACCCTTACTAACACGGCTAGAACTCAGGAGAAGGGAGTCCTTTAAATCTCCCTTAGAAACAGCTCTACTATTATTACAACCTTCCCCATTTCATATTGGTCAATAGTGGATGGTTGTCTAGTCCAGAATATTTGTTACAAAAAGAATTCTTCTAGATCCTAAGGAAGAGATATCACATAGTAAGTGAAGGATCAATCTACACAAAACTCTTAAGGAGTTGAAACTCAACGTATTTTCTAAAAGTAAGCAACTAATATAAATTTTTTTAGGAATTAATCCATTAATCTAATAATCCAAATTCTCACTGTAGCAAAATAAATGACGAGCCCGAGACAGCAGATAAATATTTAAAACTGTAAAAAATAGAAAGTGAACTTCACTAAGCCGAAGCAATATGAGCTTAAAATCCCATGAGAAAAATTAACAGGCTTGCATTGTACTCTAGTAGGTGTCGAAAACTACTTACTATTGATAAAAAATTGATAATTTTCATAATAATCATTAGGACTCACACTTAAAGAAAGATTCATCTTTGCGATTATGTTTTATCGTCGCTTTTGTCCGGAAAATTACTAATGGAAAATTGTCACTGAGAGGCAAGGCTTATCCACTCTGAAAATACTGAGTTGGCGTTATTAATCCGTTTGCTTAAACAAAATCTATTCATTTAAATTGCAATGAATCAGCTATGATTTCTTCGCATGTTTCATGGCACATGTAATAAATGTAATTCTTTCAAAATAAGATTTTCCTGCTTATATCCAAAGTCTTTCCCAATAAGGGATTAAGTGATATTTATCAGAACCAGCTCATGACTTCATCAAATTTATTTCATCACACAATATACAAATTTTGAGCAGCAACAATAGGGACCGGAGGTCAATATATGCGTCAATATTCACTCAATCTTTTATTTTCATGTTCCTTGGAACCTAAGTTTTTTGCCATTATTCCATCACAAATTTTAGTAGATAAGGTGAATACTTTTGGTAAGGTACCCATAAGGATAGGGAAATAGTTGAATTGGACGAAAGTAGTGTAGCTACTACACTTCAAAAATGAAGAGGCGTCTAAGAAAGAGAAGCTAATCGTGCAATAATTTCCAATTGTTGTAATTTATTGTTTACCTTTCTCCCTTCATCAAGGAGTAAATATTTTGTATTTTCTTATATTACAGATTCTTAAAATTTGAATCAATCAATCTCTTAAGATTTAATTATTATTAAATATCTTACATAAGTAAGTTACAGTCCTAATTCTACCTATCTTTTTGCACAGTTAAGAGAACTGTATAATGCTGAATGATGCTTAAAATACTTATTAAAAACCCCAAATTTTGACTTTAGGGGTAATAATTTCATATTAATATTTTGTACTTTTGCTTTTATATTTAGGTTTATTTTATTTCTTAATTTTATTCATTTTACTTAATTTTTAATTTTATTTACAACTAGACATCTATAAAAAATTTTAAGGATTTTTTAAATTTTTATTGGACGATTTTAATGCTTGGAATATTGAATTCTAATTCAAGTGTGATATAGTTATTGCAATCATTGCTATATATTTTTTACGTATTTTATATTCTGTTATTTTGTTTTGTTGTTAAATTTATGCTGCGAATTTATTCCGATATGTTGGGAATAATAAATACGGTTTGGCTAAGTAAATATGTTTTTATTGATAACTTGTTGCATAAAGCATTACTGATTTATTCCCATAAATACTTTTACTTCCCAAGTTTGAACTATAATTTAGCATAAATCGGTATCCTTATATAGGAGCTTCAAGTTCTACTGAATCGTGTTTTCAGAAATGACTTACTGTCTTTCTTGAGATGCGACACGGAGTCAAATATTCCAGTGAGTCTAAAATCTTACTAGAATTAGTTGAGTGTTGATCGCTATGGATACAGCAAATGCAGACTAGAAATTTTTCAGCCAAACAAATCACATTCCAGCATTTTTAGCAGAAACTGAGAAACAATTAAAGTATTGCTACTTCAGCTCCGTCGTCACATAGGCGTAGAGATTCCTCACAAGCGAAAGTGACGATTATCAGTCTACTTTTATCCCAAATCTATATAACATTTTGGATATATAAGTGAATTGCAAAGAACTTTAAGAAGAGACTTAAAAGAAGAAGACGAAGATAATTTGAACATATCATTTTTCATTTCTCATAAGAAACTCTGAAGCCGTTATCTTCTAAATGGAATCTTTATTACAACAATAATCTCTAATCTATATAAGCATCTAGAATGCTGCTCTCTGAAGCTCATTGGAAAAAAGTGATTTTCGTCTCCTGTATATGATCGTATTTATCTCTTTTATGGGATATAGGTGTGCGGAATGCATGAAGCAGGCCCACAGCCAGAGTTACAGTACAGTTTTCTTTGGAGAGTATTAATCGTTGAGCACTTTTATACGCTGACCACATCCCACATTTTGTGGTGGCGGTGAAGTATAACTACTGCAAGGGATAGAGTGCCGTTTAGAAACCGAGGCTTGTGATTACCAGAGTGGAGGGACAAAGAGTTTGTAATTTAATCGAAACTAAAACGATTTAAATTATTAATACCTGATATTATTATTTTATTAGAAACTCTCCTATTAGCATTATTTTATTTTATTTGTGGGTGATTTCCCCTTCTTTAATTTAATTAAGAAAAATTATTTTTTGGACACCACTCCCCCCAAAAAATATTTATCACAAGCCTTTATAATGGACCCAACAAAGTTTTTACTCATCCAGGATTAGTTAATAGCTAATGGAGTATTATTCAAACATCTGATTGGCATTACTAGTAAATTTATTTATTAAATTTCTTTTAAATGGTTGACAGGCCGTTGTTTTTTTACATTCCAATCTATCCAACTAACATATTCGCGTAAGACGCATTCTTACTGAAATTTCACAAGCTGGTTTTTCTTACTAATTGTTTGATTTATTTTTTCGGTTTACTTGTTATTTTGTTTAATTTGACTAAAATGGTGATTTTTTTACAACTTTCTCTTATCTTTAAATTTCTTTGTAATCCACAATTTTTTATGTACTGAAAACAAGAAAGATAAATCCAATCACACTTGAACAAACCAAATGAAAACAAAACATTTTTTTTTTTAAACTAATGTTATTGAGTACATAAAATATCTTTTTCTTTTTTTAAGTGCTTGGGTTTGGTGATTTGTGCACTTAGCTTCTGAAACTAGATAATAAAATGAATTTTAAAAAATCCAAAATTGAATATATAATCGTTTTTGAACAAACCAAAATTAGCATGGATCGCGTAACCTCCATGTTGTTTTTCGTTTTTTTTCAGACGGCTATTACTAATTCACTTATTGTGCTCTAAAGTAAGAGTTTCTCGCCGGAGAGTTTCATTAGTCTGTAGATGGGATCGTGGTTCCTTTCACCTGCAGCTTTCATCTTCATATTCGGGAAACAGGCCTCTATCGGGTGTTGTAACATGCTGTTATCTAGACTAGAGTAGAGTACGACTGGTACTACTTTGTACTTCGCTAAAGGAGTTCCTGATAGTCTCGTCTCAAATCAAACATAAGTTCTCATTGCTATAAGCCGCGGGGAGTGACATTTATAATAGTAATAGTATGTAATAATGGGCTACCAACAGGAAAGAGATCCAGGTTCGAGATAGATTTTTTATTCTATTCCCTCGCATTAATTGTTTTTAATTATTAATATTTTTCAATGTGATTTGTCAACAATTAAAACTAGTAGTAAGGTAATGCCGTAGGGTAATCGTGCATTACTGAAATAAAAGATGTTTTATTAATACAAATACCATGTTACTACACTAATGAAAATTGTTAATCTAACTCTCATTTTGGGTATAGAAAATCCATTATTATGTTCGAGCTGTGTTAAACTTAATATTCTGAGAATCTAATATAAACTGATGCATCATTATGAAAGGGGAAATAGGACGTTGTGTTTGTTTATGTTGCAGTTGAAATGACAGCTCACTCGTTATCAAAAAAAAGTATTCCACGGCATGATAAACCTATGTGAGACTCTAGTTATAAGAGGAGGGAATAAGAAAAAAACCGTATGTTTTCACCTTTATGAGGTCGAGATCAGTGCATAGGAGCTCCTTCAATATTCAATCAATAATAATATTAGCTCCTTCGAGCATAAAACGATATATTCGTCAAACTTGGGGGTGAGGGGAGTTAGAGATTATCCAGCTTCCTCAGTGGTGTAAAGGTAGCATGCCCGCCTGACAGGTAGGAGATCCTGATTTGATTTCCGGCTGAGGTAGTAAGATTTTTTCTGGGTCTCTGTACGCCAAATACGTTAATGTCGACAATTTTACATTTATTTTAGTTCATAATTATATAAAATGTCATGTCAAAAATAAGGTATGTGTAAGTTTCTTCAGTTCTCCTCCTCCTAAATCACTCGAGCAAAGAAAAAATTGTTTAAATACCAAACAGTATCAACAGTGTCCGTTACCTATGTCATTTTTTGACAAAGGGGCTTTTGGGAACTCTTAAGTAAGTCTCATTTTTTTTTCATTTTAAAGTTTTCATAGATTTATTTCATTACATACTTCCGCAATGAATAAGTATTCAGGGATAAATTGTACGCAGTGCAGCTGTCACAACATAGTTTTCTAAGATATTCAGAATTTACTTTTTAGATCCTCCGTTCAAATAGAACTTTATGCTCTTCAAGCATATCCCTTTTTAGTCGAGGTAAATGTGAGTTCAGAGCATTATCTCTCTACACCTTTCTCAGTGTCGCTCTTTCATTCTACACCATGATTCATTTTAGTTTGCGTAGTGCTCTTGTAGAGTGGTGGAAGAGTTTGACGACCGAGAAAGAGATAAGTCCCAGATCTAGCTGTCTACTCCACTCTCTGTGCCGCTTTCAGCTTTAACCAAGATTTACTTTGGATTCAGGGGCCTTCTTGGTGACTGCTTCAAGAACAGGTGAGTTCCAATATTTAGCTTCCTAATCTTTTCTGTTTACCTCTCAGAGATCTGAGGTAAGATTACCAGGGCTTATTTTAGTTTCTGAAGCGTTCTTGTTTGGCTCAAAGAAAAACTTCCTTTCCTTTCCAAAAAAAAAAAAAGATTTAGCTCTTTAATTCTTTCTTTGTTTTCTCCCGCAGTGAACATGGCATATATTGGTTTGTGATTTGTTCTGGTGGTCAGAACAGAGCTGAGGAAGCGGCGGGTCCCACGTGGCTTACTCTCTGCACATGCCCCCGATGTACGTCTGCACTAGTGAAAGGATTTAGCTCTCTAATCCTTTCTCGAGACACCGCTCTCAGTCTCTAATATGGCTTATTCTGATTTAACCTGCCCCGAACCGAATTAGTGAAAGTAGAAATATTGTTATAAAACGTTATGCTCTAAACTATTTACGGAAAGAAAATCAATTTGGAAAAAATCTTATAAATAAATCAAATAAACCCATTACAGTATAAAATATTTACGTAAAAAGTTATTCTCTAATCAATTTACTAATCCTCCATACTCAGCCGACACATAAATGCAGCCAAGAGCTATTTTTATTTATCAACCAACTTAGTTAAATCCCTTTTCTCGGTTAATAAAGGAACTACTAATATTTTATGCTTTCCAATTGTTTTTCGGTTGGTTTTATTGCCCTGAGGGATCTTTAGCCGCCTCATGTGGTAAATATGTTTGTGCGTTTAGTAATCTTACGCACACTTATACTCAATCGGATGTGATCGGAAAATTTTTCTATAAGCAGGGTGATTAGTCCTGCTAACCTTGGATTTAAGCGAGTGAAGTATTATGATTGTACCATTGGAAGCAATGGTGATTGAAACACAATAAATACTTAATACCCCCAAAGCATATTTTCTTTTATTATATAACCAATCATATAGTGTAAACTTTAAATACAAATGTAGGCTTCACACTTTCACCTGACGATTCTATGTTTTCATCAGTCCATTATTCTTAGCTATTCACTTGCATAGTAACTGCAGAAGTACCAGAACAAGAAAAACAATTTTAAAAAGAAAGGCAATAAAGTTTCAGTGCCTGATGTCTTTAACGCCGTAACGGTAAAATAACAGTAACATAATAGCCAATTATCCGTAAATCACAGAGATTTAGTATTGCTCCATTGATGTGCAAGAGTCCCAACCTAGACTATACAAGCAAATTTAAAAGGGGCATTATTGGAGTGGGTGTGGTGCGAAATAAGGAAGTCTGAATGACACTCTGTTATGAGCTTCATATCATAATATCTGTGAAATTCAGGGTGGGTGTGAGAAGGAGAAACCTGCTTTTATCAAGGAAGGAAGGTTGGAGCCGTTGCGCTTCGCGAAAATGACAGGCTGTTAGCGCCGAGCGGGAGTAACAATAGTCCTTTATGTTACACCGCTTAGGAAAGGACATTTACTGAATCTAGGCGTTTTCAACTTACTGCATATCTTCATCATGTATGATAAAAAAATTATTTTCAAAAATTTCATCGATTCTTTCCAATGCGATGAAAGATGCTAAGAACATTCAAAGCTACTGAAATCGGATGAGTTGGTTGTTAAAAATTGTCGACCATTGAATTTCTATCTTCGATTGATACAATAAAAATAATCTTAGCGTCATTGATAAAGATAAGATAAAGCGTCTAATGGTCAGAAAATTTATTATTTCTCCGTCAATTGTGCTCTAAGGGAGGAAACGTTTTTGACGTAGTTGGAAAGGGTCAGTTTACTCTCACATCATAATAATGGATCTAGGTCCGTTATATCTTTCCTGGACTCCTGTCATTTGAATACCTTGGCCCTCAGTCCCCATCCTGTCAAACTCGTATTAGAGTTATTTCAGTAATAGGGCTTAATGCAATAGGTGAGTTAATGTAAAAGTTGAAATTTACTCAGCGAAATAAGGAATCTTACGGTAGAATCAGAGTAGTTGCTTATAGGTTTGGCTCGTCAAGTAAGAATCAACAAAAAATGAAAAAAGAAAAAAGGGCCCTTTTCTACCGCACTAACCCCCCTACTGTAGGTTGTGTTGAAATTGTTTTATTCCGTAAATAACTTGAAATATTAGTTCAAGTTCATAATAAGCAAAGTGAGTTTTCACAAACTATAAAATAACAGTACGAATTAATTTGATTCATAAATATGTAGTTTTGAGAACAGTCTGACCAATATTAACTGTAAGGTTTTTCACTAATTGCGGTCAACAATTATTAGCTTACCAAGTGGAAATCGTTCGTATTTGGGCTATCAGTACGAGTATAAACTTCTTTAAAACTTTCTTATATAGAAAGTTTCCTTTCAAACCAAATTGTTGAATTATTTTTGAATTTTTAATAAGTCCCTTCTTGTCTTTAAACAATACTCTGTTTAACTGTATACTTTTCCTACTGATAATATAATTACTTTCTTGAAAGTTAAATATGGTTATATAAACGTAGATAAGTATTTTTTTAAATATTCCGGGTCCAAACAATTCCTTAGCCTATATAAAGTTAGGGGATATTTTTTAGTTGAAATTTTGTCATGAACCAGCCGTAATCGTATAATTGAATTTTAGTCCTAAATTGGTTGTTAAAAGTTGTCAAATAAGTTTCAAGGTAATTGGAGTAGATTTAAAATAATGAAATAACATTTTGAACATGTATTATCGAGTTATAAGAGCAGTTATCATTATATTTTAAGGTCGCGTCGAATAGATATTTCAGCAAGCTTAGATTATGTGTAAATTAAAATTTTTTGATAATTAGATTTTTTTCCATTAGATACCAATCAGTTAATGTCATTTTCAATTTTCTTTTCATCATAAAATGGCGTGCACAAGGACTTTGGAAATTTAGATATAGCACTACAAAATCTCGTAATTTTGAGCATATTGAAACTGATATGGAACCAATTCATTCTATAGAAAATGGCCATGTTTCACCCAATGTTCACTTAGTCATCCGCCCCTTTCTTGCTAAAATGAAAATTGAAAATTGCATTGTGCATCCATTCAGAATATTTATGGTAATTGAATTCTCTGGTATTCAGCTTCATTTTATTCTTCTTCTAAATTCTAAATAAATATTTAGTATGATATGAACATGTTCTTTATGGTTTACAGATACAGAAAAGAAAATATCTAATGTATAAATTAAAATATTATACTTCTTGAGCATTTAATTGTAAAAATAAAGCCTCTAAAATGAAGGCGATTAAAGATAAATGGAATATAATGGCAAAAATAATATTATTTTTCTATAGAATGAGAATCTTATCGTTACTGATTTTAATTTTTCGTATTACGAAATATGATGCATATGCAAGCCTGAAATTCTTCTAGAATCTTGTGATACAACAGAGGTATAAATTCTCCAGGTGTGAAATTACTCGCCTTTCCCTCCAGTCATGGGGTTACTCCCAATACTGAAAGTGCACTCCACAGAGAAGTGTACATATAATATAATTGTTTTAGCCTTCTGCCAACACCATCTGCTAAACTTGAAGAATTCTGATCTAAATTCTACTCTCACTCATAATTTATTTCCTATATGTAAAGTATCATCACCGAAATAAATTGGTTCGGCTTAGACTTGCCAACTAGTGCTTCCACCACATTTAGGCGAGAATTAATATTGTTTTCTTATCCTTCCGTCAACACCATCCGTTAAATGTAAATAATATAAATATATATACTTCTCTTAATATTTACTTGCTAGCGGACCCGGCAAACTTCTATACTTTTTCTTTGGGCGTTGCTCGCCCAAAGCAAACATTAGTGTTGTACTATCACACGATTTTAATAGAGCTTTTAACGAAATTTACGGCCTTCAAATAAAAATTCATGGAATATCTATCATAAAGTTTTTTCACAGAATAATTTACATATGATGTAGATATGGGCTCAATCAAAAAAGAAACACAAGTATTTAAGGCAAATTGGAAATGAAAATGTGAGTTTGCCGCGCCCCTCTGCCCGCAGACCGATAATTAATTAATTAATTTCGGAATATCCTTTTAAAAAAATAAAAAACAGATCACTAGAAAAAGTAGATCAGATTGTTTGTTGATTTCGTCTAGACGTAGACAGATGAAACAGTATATTATTTCAAATTAATCTTGCATACTGCCTATTTCTGTTCTTGGTAGAACTTGACTTCCCATGGCACTGCTAACCTTGCCTAACCTTGGCTTTCTTCACTATTCTCTGCCATTCGTCCTGTCAATAGCCAGCTTTCTCTACTTCCATATTCCCATTTCTCCAGGTCACACCATTCATCTAACGCATTCATCTGGGTCGCCCACTTCTTCCACCTCTGCCGGAAGTCTTCCTTGGAGCTTCTACTGCTCTTCTATCCTTCTCATGCCACAACCACTGTTTCAACCCTTCTTGACCTGGACGAAAAGTTTTCGACCAACTAATGACTCATCAAGATTCACTTTTTCTCCCCTAATGCTTTTTTCTTTTTTTTTTTTTTAAGGGGTGTCGACCTTCTGGCCATTAACGCCATTGCGGCAACTCTCTTTCATTTAAACTTTAAAAAAAAAATTCTTTAAAATCAATTTGACAAAATTTCAGGTTATATGTGAACACTTCATAGCATCAAATGGAAAATTTTTGGCCGAGAAGTTTATTAGTAGAGAATTTGTTGGGGATTGGTCAGGATTGATAAAATAAAAATAAATAAAAATTTTAAAATATGTTTATTTTAAAAGGAGAATTTGTTGACCGTAGATATTATTCTAAGATGATTTTAGTTGGGGTTCGGTCAAGGTAAATCCAAAAAACACAAATTTAAAAAATGTATTTTTTAATAAAGGATTATCTGCCAAC
>KZ808467.1:198181-213195 GCA_000696205.2 Oncopeltus fasciatus | reverse complement strand
CTTCAAAGAGTTAATATAAAAAAATATAGATACAGAACTTTAAAAAAATAGTAATAATAAATTAATAAATAAAAAAATTTAAATTAGCGTGTATTTCGCTTGGTGGAGAAGCTGCCCAATGGCAGTACTCCTACATCACTATTTACTATATTTAAATTGTTTGTTTTTTGTTTTGTTAATTGTTATTAGGAAGTGTTGGCAATGAGGAGGTCACACGGCTTTTTCCTATTCAGGCGGCATGGTGTGTTATCAGGATGGGTAATACTGGATAGAGTTTGGGCTAAAGGATTGGGATGCATGTAAAGGTCAGAGTGGAATTTATTAAAACGGGTTGTAATGATGTCCTTAACTAAAGGGATTTTAAGGTAATTGTGGAGTGAGGAGTTGGCATTGTAATAGGGTGCATCAACTATGATTCTTAGGATTTTGGATAGGAAGAACTGTATTCTTTGGATGTTGGATGATTTAGCAGTTCCCCACAGTTCGACTCAAGTCCAAATAGGTCCCAGAAGCGTCTTATAAAGAGTCAGTTTGTTAGTAACAGTTAAAGTTGACTTGCGGTTTAACAGCTTGTAAAGTTGTCCAAATCTCCTATTTAGTTCCTTTCTTTTGATTTTTGTGTGTCAAGATGAAAGCCCAGATACCTGAAACAGTCGGAAGTAGGGATAGGAATACCATTCCGCCAGGTAAAACAATTCTAATAACATCATTTAAGTTTTTCTTAGCAGATAAAAATAATGAATAACTAGTAAAGGTTTTTCATCCATCCCTAATTAGTGACTATTTGTGATGGTGATTGTGTCGGAGTGGAGTGCTCTAGGAACAATGGGACTAGAGAGGCAGAGATTAATATAGAGCAAGGCAAAGGGGGTGGGGGGAAGACATGAGGAATAGATAGGTGTGTAATTTGCGTAAACAATTAGAGTGGCGAGGAGAGAGCTGATTGGGGCTCTGTCGGCGAGTAATCAAAACGGCTTTAACTTAATCCCAGACTCCCCCCGCCGGATTTGTGTATGTATATTGGCGGAGCGCTTCTCCTGGATCCCGCCATTTAGTAACTAAATTTCTACCGTGGCACTTGTTAACTGCGAGGCAGAGTCCGCAGTCGGAGCGCGGTGTGCTTACAGCCAATCTGTCCGCTTCTAAATCAAACTTTCCGTCGTTTACTCTTTTTCCCTCCCCGGTCTCGGTAATGTTCAGCCCCTCACAAAACACACACATTCATTAAATAAATCATAAATATATATATAAGCGATTTTCCCTTTTACACCATGTGTGTGTGGGTAGATTCCGGGGTCTCATGTATCCAACGCGAAGAATGAGAATGGCTTGGCAATGAAATGATTGCACTGGTGAACACATTTTTTCTTGAGTTAGATCTGACACTGTTTTTTCACTAATTCTTGCCGTCTGAATCTGATAATAACCTCAAATTTAGTCTTTCACGTCAACTTTTTAAACTACAGGATACCATCAGAAATAATAAAAATCATTCACTTAAAAGAATATAAAGTAAAAACGTACCAAATATACAGTTTACAAAACATTTAATATAAGTTAAATCAAGTTCATACAAAAAAAAATTGTTTAATTAATGAACAGTACTTAAAAATTAAGATAAAAATTTGCGTTAGTATCTCTTTCTGGAGGGTTTAGTTTTTGTACATTCGCGCTTGATGCTCGAAATACTAAATACTGCTTACCGACACACAACGTTTCACCGCAGTATAACAGACGCAACTAAAATGGCAGGTCTAGACCAGCATGTGCCCCACCCAGATAGAAACCGAACGTGTCGTGATAGAAGAAAACTAAAAACAGTTGTTCACGTAGGCTTCGTCGGTCGTCAGATGTATTTACCATTTCATCTTCCGGGATGGACCGAGTCAAATTGTTGTTATTTGCCGAGCTTTCGCACATCATGTGATGGTTTCTTCAGGGCTGAAAAGAGAATGAGAGTTGTAAAGAGAGATTTTTAAAAAACCAGATGGTATATGATGTGCGAAAGCTCGGCAAATAACAATTTGACTCGGTCCAACCCGGAAGATGAAATGGTAAATACTAAAAACAGTTTTTAAACCAGAAATTATATAGAAAACAGCTAAAAATCTAACTCAAAAGAAATTGAGTTTCAAATTATACACTTTTTATTTGCGTTTGTATCTTTTTCTTGTTGCTCCAACAATAGTCAGCCATCATATGTACGTCCCATCTACCTTGATACATTGCTTTTATGACCCTCAAATCTTGATAGAAAGGCTCACCCTGACAAGCACTCACTGCACCAAGATTGTCCGGGAAATTAGCAAGGTGGCTGTGTAAAAAATTCAATTTAATGCTGTTGCAAACTAGCTTTTGTAAGCTTTCCAAGAGTTGTTGGACAATTTCGGAGTACTGTTAATGCTCGTGTATATTTCCAAGAAAGTCTTTAACAATGTTTTTGAATGCCATATCCGTATTCCCCTTCTTCCTGAGAGAGAAATTCATTGAAAACTTGCACGGAGACTTGGGCTGAATGCGGTACTGGGCGTATAGCTGACGGTAAACTAGTAAGTTATTTTTTATATTTTTATTTTATAATATTTACCAAAAAAGGAAATAATAATATTCTTGAATTGAGTGTCAAACAGACCTTTTTATTTTTATTTTTATTTATGTAAACCAAGTTAGGTATAAGGATTTTATATTCCAAACCATTTAATTTCGCTTACAATCGAATGATAAGGAAGGAGGTAATGAGGATGCCAAATATTTCATTTATTATATATAAGTTATGAATGTTTATCAAACATAATAGGCCTAAAATTTTCGAACGTTTATTTTTTGTAATATTTTTATGAAAAACGCTTATTAAGGAAAATATTTAATAATGTAACTAGGATAGTTCAGAGCTTCCACCACTCTTCCTTACTGGCCAGTCTAGAGCCAAGCTTAGCATGCGTTCATGTACTTACTTGACTTTCTGTCTAATCTGTTTTGAATCTTTTTTACGAACTTTCTCGTTATTCTATGAATATTGATAAGATGTTAGTAGGTGAAGTCGGCCGAGGGAGATGGGAGATTCAGAGGAATTCCAAAATCCTCGTAATTATAGTTTTTAAAAAAAAGTGTAGAACATAATTTTAAAATACAATTTTCAAGCACTAATACGAATATTACGGAAAATATTAAGAATGGAATTTCCAGGGTCGGCTGGGCTGTCATATATTAAAATATAAAAACCGAATTCTGTATCTAGATTTATTATCGAAAATCGTTGGATGAATTCAAATTTGATTTTAAGCGATAGAGAGAAGGACGGAGTTAGTCGGAGAAAAAATTTAAAATCTTAATATTTTCTTTTAATTAGCGTTATGAAAAAATATATAGAACATAATAGGTGTAAAATTTAATTTTCTAACATTTATATATGTTTATATGTAATTTTTAACATTAAAAAAAAACTTATTAAGAAAGGTATTTAAGATTGTAAATTCGAGTGTTTTGTATTCGAGTGGTCGGGCCCCCCCCCCCCACTTTTAAATTATATGAACAGAATTCGATAAGCAAAATTGTTTTTGGCTGAAAAGTATAAACTAAAGTAGGTAATTCAGCTTCTATTGTAAACCTCTGAAAGAATGAGTTTTTTATTGAAATGGTAATAGAGTGTGGGGAGTTTTTCTGGGAGTCTAAAGTGAATAGACTTCGAATTATTATATTCTATATAGAATATTCGAATATAATATTATATATTAGTTATTTTAATTGTTATTATTAGTTATTTTAGTTGTTATTATTAGTATTATGAGGGAAAAAAATTGAAGTATGATGGCTGAGCGCTGCTCCCTCCTCTCTCTCCCCTCCAAATTTGTTTTAACGCCATCCTCATCAACATTAACTTTTACCCAATAAATGCAAGGGAGAGGAATAAAAAAATATTGCCACCTCAGCCGGGACTCGAACACGGATCTCCTGTTTTCCTGGCAAGTATGCCAGCCTTAACACCACCGAGGCTAGCTGGATAATTCCTTCTAGTCCCCGTACTTTACTCTGAATCTAAAAACCAAATATATCATCTTATACTCGAAGGAGCTAACATTGTCGGCTACTTATGAGACACCCGTTTTTTTCTTACATTTCTTGTTTTTAATTACTGATATTAGTAGTGTTATTTAATCCCATTTTTTATTCTACTCCCTTCAATTTATTGTATAAAATTAACGTGAGATAAAATACTACAACTTATATCAGTAATTAAAGTTTTCATGCCATATAAGCAGATAATGAAGATGGGAAATATACTTAGCTTAGCAGCTAATGCATGGGCGGATTTAAATTTGTCCAATTATTTGTTTTTATTTGGAAATCGAAACATTAGGATCGGGATATACATAAAATATAAATTTCAAATATACACATTATATAGGACTAGGCCACTGAGAAATTCGCTTAGTTGAAGCAGCTCCCGAGTGAGAGATTTTTATTTCTCATGCAACGTAAAAAACCTTGAAATGTCAGGTTTTTTATTTATTTATTTATATTTTTTTTGCAGGCTTTTATAAATGACTAGCGGACCCGGCAAACTTCGTTTTGCCAAAATTGTTTTTTTTTTTTAGGGTGTTGCTGGCCCAAAGCAAACATTAGTGTTGTATTATCACACGATTTAAATAGAGCTTTTAACGAAATTTACTCCCTTCAAATAAAAATTCATGGAATACGTATCATAAAAAATTTTCACAGATTAATTTGCATATGGTGTAGATATGGGCTCAATCAAAAAAGAAACACATGTATTCAAGGCAAATTGGAAATTATATTTATTTATTACTTCATCTTAAGGCCAGCGGATAGACAATGTTTTTTGTTTCTTTATCTGGTGTAAAAACGTACAAATTTTTTGGCGTGCCAACTCCAAGCCACATACTAGTCGCGTGAAAAACATAAATCTTTCAAAGAGTAATAATAAAGACTTTATTGGTGACGTCCGTCTTAAAGTTGACACATGACAGCGGCTTTAAAAAAAAATTTAAAAAAAAATGAAATAAATAAAAAATAAGAAAAAGCAAAAAAAAAAATGTTATTGGTGGTGCAGTATGAGAATTTGATTTTGCCACGCCCCTCCGTCCGCAGACTTAAAATAAAAAATCAGAACTATCATACCTTTTATTATCCGTCTTCAACGCAGTTGAATACAGACAGTGACAGTGAACACATGTATTCGGCCACGAAGATGGACAATGTCCGAAAGCGCCCGCCAACAGAAGATGGTTTGCAGAAACCAATGAAGACGGATAATAGAAGGTATGATAGTTCTATATTCATTAGTAGTGAAAATAACCTTTTAGATTATTTATCTAAAAAATCAGACTTCAGAGTGTCACCCTCCAAAATATTCTGAGGATTCCCTGAAAATTTCATCAAAATGGGCACAGCCGTTTTAAAGTCTTTACATACACACATCCTATTTTATATATATAGATATTTAGGCCTGATAAAACTCTACACATGGTTGGACACGAACTTGCAGTAGCAAGTTTGGAAGTCCTATACATATGTCCTTAATTGAGCCGACGCTAATGGTGGAATACAATTGATTTATATTAAAGACCATTATAGTGAGGTCTTATCACCCGGCTGGTAGCATAGAATTGAGACTGTTCATATGAGACTGGCCATATGCAGTGATTGGCTGCCATAATCTTCACCACCATATTCTCCATAATGGGCTGGGACACTGAATTATTAAAATAGCGAATGAAAAATTCTCTCTATATGCTCAGCCCCATTTTTCATATTCCATTATTAAAGATTAGATTTTATTTTTATTCTTTTTTTTTATAGATTTCACACAGAAAATACAAATCTAATTCTTATGAACGGTGCACATCAGATCTAAAGATAAATATATGCGCCAATTATTCCAAATAATTGAATGCTGATGTAGCGTAAGATAAATTATAAAGAAATTTTACAGTATTATTACAATACTTGAAAAATGAATCCTCCAGAATATAATATTCTGATGCAGCTAAACTCCCACTTCTTATATAAGTTTTACAAGAGATACAGAGTGTCTTTGTTCAAAAGGAGAGTTTTTGGACCGTAGATATTATTATTAGATGATTTTAATTTGGGTTCTTTAACTTTATAATCATTTTAAAAAATTCACTTTTGTTAAATTTGTATTTTTTTTTATTTATTTACCTTGACCGAACCCCAACTAAAATCATTTAATAATAGTGTCTTTGTGTTCTAACGTAGAAAATAATTCTACTCATTTATTGAATTAAAAAAAACACCCAATCTTAAAGAAATGTTGGAAATGTATGTACGTATATATGTATACACATATTTAGTTAGATTTATAGGCCCGAGGGCATTTTTCAAGAAATTATTATCGACTTGATAATCCACCTATATATTTTAGGTCCGAACATTCAAGGCATGACAAAGAGAAAATAAATACTTTGTACAAAACTTTTGTCTTTTTAATACAAACTATAGAACGATAAGTAAATTTTTTCAGTTTTTCTGAAGATTTCAAGCGTAATTTATTTCATTAAAAGTTAATTAAGTACAATTGTCATAATAGATTGAACGTAAGGAATAAATTTGACCAAAATCGAATGGAGAAAACGAAGCACCTATAGAGGAGACGACGTACAGACATGTAAGAATTTAATACTGTACGTGCCTCAAAATGTAAAAAAAAAAAAAAAAATTTAAGGTAAGGGGCAGTTTTATTTTGCTTACATTCATTATTTTCTAACCATAAGGATTGAGAGTGGTGCATTGGTCACCTTCTCTCCTCATGAGATTGACATTGAATTTCATTTTTACTTTTCATTGTAATCAAATTAAAAAATGTTTTTATTAAATAAAATGTAATAAATAAATAAAAGTTAAAAAAAAAAATCATAAGAAAATTTAAACACCAATTGACATTTTCACAGTACTCATTGAGCTGGATATAACATACTCTAAAAGGCTTAATTAAATATAAATTTATGCTGGAGATATTAGTGAGGGTTTCGGCCAGGATAAGAAAAATAAAATACTCTACATTGCTGGGTAATTATTTTGTTTTTGCCGACGTTTCGACTTAACTTGTAAGTCAGATCAGGGCGATATCACGTCTGGAAAGATCTCCGAGGGAGGTACTCAGCGGCCAATGAACCTCCAACCATGCCAATTAATAAATCGAATATTCAATTAATTCAGAATAAATACAAATGAATGCCCAAATTATTTTAATGCGATGTGACATAATTTGATGTAAATTTAGTTAGTTCCAATCGATATCCTGAACTGAAATGAAGCTGAATACATTTTCTTTGAGGTATTTTTGATCGGGTTCAAGAGAAAGCAAATAAGACGCAGGAGCAAAAGATCCTTCCAAATGAAACATACCGCCTGTGGGGGGAGTTGTAATTAAGGAGGATTATAGTGCGGGATGATGTAAAGGAAATATAGGAAGGGCAGAGAGTAAGAAACTCCTAGAGGCACAGGTAGACTCAGTAATTAAGTCGGGAGGAGAGAGATACCTTCGGCGCCATTCAGAGCTACCTCAAAGTCAGGAGCGCTCCTTCAAAGAGGTTAACATTAACGGAGGGGAAGTGAGCCCTGATCAGTAGGAGAGGCCATTCAGAGGAGCCCTTTCAGCTCTCTCTCTTGCGGTCTGCAAGCCCTCTGGTCATTCGGCAACGCCCTTCACACACTCCACCAGTCACTCCGAGGAGCTTCTCCAATGTCGGGGACAATACCGGAATGGAGAGAGGTGATTCTCTCAGATGTGCCCATTCATGTTGTGATAACAGCATCCATTCGGCGGAGACTTGCAAATACCATTTGTTTGTTCACGTTTCCACAGTCGTCAGATGTATGTACAGTTTCTTCTTCCGGGTTGGACCGTGCCGAGTTGTCCATAGTTGCCGAGCTTTCGCACATCCTGAGATGGCTTCTTCAGGGCTGAATGGAGAATAAGGAATGGAATTCTCCATTCAACCCGGAAGAAGCCATCTCAGGATGTGCGAAAGCTCGGCAACTATTGACAACTTGACACGGTCCAACCCGGAAGAAGAAACTGTACATACCATTTGTTTGTTTTCATCCATATTTTTTCATATTTTATAAATTACTACTTATAAAAAGGTACTCCAGAGATGTTCTTCAACCTTCTTGGAAATCCAAACCTTCTAGCAGTGTCTGCTGTGAGCCCAATATCTGAAAGCCCCTCAGAAGTGTCCTAAAATCCTTCAACAGAAACTATATGCGCAATACTGTGCAGGTTAATGACAGCCAATGTTCTTAAATCTAGAATGATTTACACACCTTATAGTTTCTGTTAAAGTATTTTAGGACAGCTCTGAGGGGCCTCCAGATATTGGGCACACTGTACATCCATTTAAAAGTTCCAACCTCTCCCCTCAAAAATCAAGGTAGACCACAATTAACAGTTCATTTATTCATAAAATGCTACAGATTCAAGTCAGTATCTGTGGGCATTAAGTAATTTTTAAATTTGTTTAAGCTAAAGAAACAGTGGTTTTAATGCAGAATACCCCAATCATATTCAATTCGTTCAGTCCTGCTATCCATAACCTAGGTACATACTGCTATCCATACAGACGCTATAATCTTCCATCTACTTTTCCCAAATTGCTTTGCAATTATAACCGTTATTATACCAAACGTCCTCTTTACTTTTCCTAGTGATACATCTTACAAGATTCTTCTTCCGATCTTATCGTTTCGGCAACATGTAGAGTGCCTCTCTCTCCATGCCCCGGAGTGGTTTAAAGGGATATAAAAAACTATTTTTTCCTAGTCTTTAGCTATTGCAAAATTAGAAGGACATTAATACAAAATCGCGACCGACATTGTTTTTAGGCGCAAAAGGTTTTTTTTCCCCCTCCATGTTCCTATTATGGAGAAATGAAATATGGCAAATAGGCATATTTATTTGAATAAATACTATAGGCAAATAGTTATTTGAAGTGAGAATTTGTGAAAATATCTTGGCGTAGTTAAAAAAAAATTAAAATGTTTCTTCTGTTTCTATAGTGAATGAAACTATCGTAAACTGGAGTTTAGTTAGAAATCCGTGTGACATTATTAAAAAATTCCTAAAAATTCCTAAACCGTCATAATTATCCAAATTATGACATTCTTCATACTCATCCGTTCTTATATTTTCTTTTTTTTATTTAGTTTGAAATGTAAAGCCTTCAACATTAGCTTGCCGAGAACACATTCAAATAGATAATTTTAACCCTCATTTAAATCTAAAATATTTTGAGTAGAGTATTTGTTAGTGTCAAGGTTGATTAAAAAAAAAAATTTTTTTTCTATATAAAAAATGCATTTTTTTCCGAAATCTACCAGCATTTCGGCTTACAACATAAGCAATCTTCTGGGCAATCATGAAGGTGGGAGGGGACGTGTTGTCAACTGGATCAAGTGTTCATGACTGCACAAATCAATCGTGATGATGAAATAGTCATAGATATTTGATCCAGGTGATAACTCTTCCCTTCTCAGGTGAGAAGGTTCATGATAGCCTGAAGATGTCTTACAATGTAAGCCGAAACGTCGGCAGATAATAAAAAATACATTTTTAATTTTAAAAAATGCATTTTTTTAAAATCAACTTTGAGCAAACACCAACAAATTCTCTACTAATTATCTCTACGGTCAAAAAACTACATTTGAACTAAAATATTATGGTTTCAGCCTTAAAAATACTTGTTTTTTAATCTAGACCAAATCTTCGTAGTGTTTTTTTATTATTATCAATTTATTCTTTTTTAAAAGCTTTTCGAATTATACGATTTAATTTAATTTAATTATATAATTNTTAATTTAATTATATAATTATAATACTTTTGCAATGTACCAAGAATTATATCTATAAATGCAAGTGTGAGTTTGTTATAAATAAATAAATAAATTCCTCCCCTTTACTATAAAGCAGAAAAAAAAACATGTGGTTTGTTTTGTTTAATAACCATTATAATGGACATTACTTATAAGCAAAAGATTCTTGGTATTTACAAAGCGAAAAACGGACTAGAAATACTTTTTTTTTTTGCAATGGATATCAACAAAATTTTCCTTCCTAATTTTCAAATTCGAAAGCAGACGTAAAAGTATTGGTTATACCTCACCCCTACCTCAGGAGACTCAATGGACTTTTTTAAGCATTTCTGAAGAAATCTTCCATGACCAGAAAAATCTTTTCATCTTTGGTAAGATTTATCGCAGTATTATACTTAGATAACAGGAAAAAGCAGGTAATATGTGCCTATTTCTATAGAGTGTCTTTATAATAAGTGGAAATTTATACATAAACTTTTAAACAAATAAAGTTATAAGTTTTTTATTCACCAAATTAAAATATTTTAATTCTTAAAAATATTTTATATATTTCTATGTAATGGATGGCTTTATGGGGGTCCTACAAACTCCCGATTTGAAGTGTAGTTCTCCCCAATTTAAGCCATTCCGGTATTTATAAGGAAGGATTCGCCATAAGTTAGCCTGGAACATTCACGAATATCAGAGTGCCTCCTGAGTAACTCTGAAAGCATGCAGTGTACACACGCGCCAGCACAAACCCCCAGCAGGCTCGAGGAACCTAAACAAAGCAGTGGAAATTTGCCAGGAGGCGTACTCAGTATTCGTAGCTCCCCTTCCACCATATTTATATAAAAGTAATCGTCTGATTTAGCATTTAACGGCATAAAGAGAGGGGGAGTTAAAAATTCAGGGGGTCCTTTCTCCAGGGCTAGAACAATGGGCTAGTAATCCTCTCGGATAACAGAGGGCGCACGGAGCTCATCCAGACAACGCCTTTTGTTTCGCCTTTAAATAAACACAGGGAATCAGTCGCCTTTTTGTCTCGTTCTATCTCACCCCCCGCCCCTCTTTCAATGCTCTTTCTCATTTCATTCTCAAGTAGAAATTAAATTCAGTTTAGATTCTCAAGATCCACCCCGTTAACCCTGCCTCCCTTACCTTCCTTACCCTTGGCGATTCTCCTATTTCACTCGCGTCCCAACCTTATCATTAGCCACTTTTATTTAAACGTAATTGACCAACCATTTATTACTCCAACATGAGTATAGCAATAGCGAAATAAATGTATTTGTATTTCTCACATTATAAGTCAAATTTATCATTTTACCTTAGGAGTAATCAAGCGAGGAACATTTGTAAATTTCTGCTTATCGGATGAGGATTTTATGAAAATTATATTTATGAGTTAGGATATCAGAACTACAAGAGAAAAAAATTGTAACTTTTATTTATTTATTACATTCTGTTTAAAATAAAAACATTTTGTAATTTGATTACAAGTAAAAATGACACACAATGAAAATCACATGAGGAGGGAGGGTGACCAAATGATACCTATCTTAATTTATATACAAGCTATGTCTCCAGAAGGTCACGGACATCTTCGTTTGAGTCGACGGGGAGGGTTGTAGGGGTTGGAGTTGGAAGGTCTGTGCTAGTGGATTAGGATGGAATGGCAGTTTACTGTGGAAAAGGCTGAAGTGGGAAGAAATTAGAACCTGAAAAAAAGGGATATTAAAATCGTGGTGAAGTGAAGAATTTGATATGTAATAGGAAGCTTTTGTAATTAATTATTTTGAGGGTTTTGGATTGAAAGGTTTTCTTTTGTTTTCTTTTGTATGATTGGAGTTCTTATTCATGAGTCACTATAGAAGTCCGTATCGCCGATTGTCTTCTTGTCTCTTAATTTTAGTGTGTTCGTCCCATGTGAGTCGTGAGTCAAGATGGAGCCCCATGTAACGAAAGGTATTTGAGAGTGGTAAAGGAACGTTGTTAAATTTCTCAATTTCAGGAAAGTTTGTTTTTCCGCAATTTGAAATTAACTTCAAAGCATTTTGCTTCATTGATTTTTATTCTCCATTCGCCACACCATTGTACCAGAAAAAATTAATCATCGTTCAATAATCCTGTTATAGTGAAATTTATTATTAAAATAATAAAGTTTAAAATAATGATTTTTTAATGACTTGCCAATTAACTATTGACCAGCAACTTTGGTTTTCAAGATTTAACATACCAAAAACTCAAGTAATCTACTAGTTTTGAAAATATTATGTGACTCATGCAAAGAAAAGTCATAATATTAATAGATATATAGATGTGAAAATTATTTATTGAGGGTCGTAGAAAAAGTATTCAAAGGCACTGTGTATTTTATTCGACTATAAAGGCTATATTCACGATACATTCATATTTAATCCTTTATTGTTACCAGCAGGATAAAATATCATATCATTATCGAAAAACACAACAGGTATGTCAGATCAGTCTAAAACCCAATACCTATTCGATGAACCTCACTAAATAAAATAAATTCTTCTAATACTCTCATCTCGACCCTTTTTTTTTAGGGATGTACCACAATAATTATTTAATATGGCTAAGTTAACTATTTCAAATTAGGATTCTAGTGAAGCGATTCTTACAATACGATCGGTTCGTGTTTTGAAAGCAGCGGATAGCTGATAGATGGAATACATATATTTCTAGGTGGAAAATCGCTCAAAAGTAATAATATTTGCGCGAGAGGACTAATACACGAATTGGGAAAAGCTTTATTATCGAGCAGTATGGAGTCGCTCCGACATATGCGGTGTGGTTGTTAGCGAGATCGCTGTTTGTACTCCCATTGCGAGTCGTTAGCTAAAAGGCACACTACGTCAAGGGCAGTCATTAGTTATGAATGATCGCTTTGGACGTATGACATCAAGCATTTGGACTTATCTAATATGTGAGTAATACCCTTTACCCGTTTACTCTGACGTAATGATAAACATATCGATGGAAGAGTTGTTACACCGGGCTGAACTCCGCCAACATGCAATTTTATACATAGGCTTATCGGTTCTGAAACTTCTTCTTCATCACTAAAACATAAATTTTACTCAGAAGTAGGAAAAATTTACATATATTCCTGAAGCCCGCAGTGTATGTAATCCTTCCATACAAGAAACTCTCATTATTTTCTGATGGCCAAATAAGAAATAAATAAAAAGCTACGAGAAGTATTTAAGGAAGAGGAAGGGTACCCCAGGTCCCACTATTTACGAGATTCTCATTTCTTTCCCACACAAAATATAAATTGTGAAAGTAGAAGTTTTTTTTTTTTTGTTGGGGTTCGGTCAAGGTTTAAAAATTTGTATTTTTTTTTAATTGTCAACCGACGTTTGTAAGCCATCTTCTGGGCTATCATGAAGACGAGAGGGGATTTCGTATCACCTAGATCACATGTTCATGACTGGAACATGGCATAGAGTCAAGAATATGCCACAGAGTTCATGACTGAAACGTATCAAAGAGTCAGATAATGCAAGCGTCGGCAGATAATAATAAAATACAATTTTTTTTTTAATTGTATTTTTTTGGTTCAACCTTGACCAAAACCCAACAAAAAAAAATCTACTAATTAACTCTACGGTCAAAAACTCTCCATCTGAACAAAATATTTTAACTATATATACAATTGAATATCATGTTAATCAATAAATCATACAAATTAAAGAACTACTAGAAGAAAAATTATAAGCGGCATTAAGTAGTCCTTTACTAAAATGATATGAACACATTAAAAATCCATATCAAATCTAGTTATCACTGCAGTAAATAATCTTAAAATTACTATTGATAACAATTTTTTTTAAATAATACTAATTTTTATATTGCATTTAGTGTGGCACTTATCTTATAGGTAGATAATTGTGTATGCCCCGTGACCTCCTAGAGACATAATCTGTAAATAATTTGAGAGTGTCAATGGTCAATGGTCACCTCCTCTCCTCATGTGATTGATATTGAATCTCATTTTTTTTCTAATTCATTGTGGTGATCAAATTACAAAATGTTTTAATTAAACAGAATGTAATAAATAAATAAAAGTTTAATATATAAGATAATTGTGAATATGGACATAACCGAAAAAGATATTTCAGTGATCGGCTGTAAGCAACCTATTTTTTAATTAAATTTTCGGTGAAGACAGTGACACACAAGTCTGATAAAGCAGTAAATCTTGGTTTTTAAGGAAGCCTTTTAAGGGGTTCAAATCCCGTCCAGCGCAAGTTTTTATGGATAATTAAAAACTTGTCCTGAGTCATGGATGTTTAGCATGAGATGACAACCAATAGATAGACCCTCCATCTTTTACCCTAAGTAGTTGAAAGAGAGGCTAATTCTAAATATATATATACGGCTCTTGAAGTTACAGGTAAACCCCGCCGGATGGGTTTCTGAAGGGGAAGGTGGGGGAGGAAAGGATTTGAAAGTAATTACGCTCGTTCTGTGGTGCCTACCAAGGGGGTTAAAATACGCCATTGCAATAATCTAAACACTATAACTACTTGCTTTAGAGTTTCGCCATATTTTTTGTCTATATTTAATCTGGCTTGGTTGCAATATTGAAGATTACAATTAAGAAGCAAAATTGGTTTTATTTTGATTTTATTTCTAAAATTATTTTATTTCTTTTCTAACCAGTTGTATGTTTTATGTTTCCGATGGGTGAAGAGAAGATTCTTTGAAGAGAAACTAAACAAAATAAAATAATTTTTCTTTTAAGAGTATCCTTACCCTAGCTCCCAACACCTTTATTCCATTATTATCCTTCTCCTCAGTATTCCATTGATGTACCTATTCTTCCATGACATATATGTACATACATAACATTATTCCTCTTATATGTATATATATATATATACATATATATATATATACTATTCCTTTTCTCTTATATATGTCATCCAATTGGGAGTTCAGCATCATCCAACCAGAGTTCTTCCATTCTTATTTTTTAAGGAATATATATATATATATCCTCAAGAAGAAGTCCCTGAAAATTGTAAATACTTAACCCTAAAAAAAAAAAGCTTATAATCGAAGGTAAGCTTGCAGCTAACCCACAACTACATTTTTTTAATTTGGCTCGTTAAGAACATTATATATATAACTATTTCAAATTAGGA
>KZ808467.1:174037-188271 GCA_000696205.2 Oncopeltus fasciatus | reverse complement strand
CCCCCCCCCCCCCCCCCCCAAAAAAAAAAGATTATTTAAGCAAACATTTCGCCCTAAATTTCAAGCCTCATCTAAGGCAAACAGAGCAATAGGTAGAGAGAGACTCCTGCTCTACAGTGACTAAATCATGACTGATGAGTCATTTGCAGTATTTGCCCTGATGAAGGCCTGAAATTCAAGCCGAAACCTTGGCTGAAATAAAAACTTTTTCGATTAAAAATTAGTTTTTGATTCTTCAGCTCCCAAGACCGAATTCTTGACAATCCTCTTCTCTTAAAATTATATTCTTTTATTTACACTAGTAACGAAGTTGATGACAATTAGGATTGTGTCTGTTATATTTCGGAATAAAAGATTCCGTTTTCAGAGCTCTCACTTTTCTGTGAGTTTCCTACCTTGACGGCTCTAGATGAACCATCCAAGGCAGAGATACTCATAAAAAAGAGAATGAACTCAGTAGATGGATCCTACTATTCTGAAACGCTTAGCAATTAAAATATATAAAAATTGCGAAGAACTTACAATCACTTTGTTGTCATGAATTTAGAAGTCAGATGGAGGGAAAAGTAAGAGGGGAAAAAAATTATCCCAATAATCAAATTATCTAGCTGTCAGCAGCAAAGTTTAATAAAGAAAAGTAAAGAAGAAACTTGAATAAAAAATTATCAAAGAAGAAAAAAGGAACTAATGAAGGTTTGAACCTTATAAGAAAATGGAATCCGATCGCTCAAAAAGTCAAAAAACGTATGCCAAGAAGCGACCAGAAAGGGAAGGTTATTCACCGGTTACTACGTCTAATCAAATCCCTCAATCGAGGAGGGCGAGAGATCCCCCAAATTTTGCTCCTTGAGATTTTTTTTCTTATTGTGTGTACACTGCACTCTCTATCCATCTGTTCTTGATTGCTACACATCGCAGCCGCGAGTGTTTCATTTTCTATATGTACTTTGTATACACTGCCGGACAAAATTAAAGGATCATTTCAATATTTTCAAGTCACACTTTATTATAAGGGTAATAATAAATAAAAAATTCTTATCTAGAAATTTTTAATAGGAAAAAAAATAAAAAAATGAAAATGTCCTACAGTCTCAAAATGAAAAAGTAAATATGCTAGGAAAGATTATATAAAGTATCTTCAAAAATAGTTTTTTTAGTTTTAAATTTATTTAGGACCAATTTTCTGTTCACTTTATCTTTAAAAAATAAAAAACATATACTCTAATAAATCTGTAAATTAATCAGTAATACTGAAATTTAATACTATATGTAACAGACTCAAATAATTTAACATCATTACAAACTAAAATTAATTAAGCTTAAATAACTGGTAAAATAATTTATACAGAATCAATTTTTTTTTTTAAACCTTCTAGTCTAAAATATACAATTTTTCATTATACAATTTTTTAATTGTGGTTCCCACTAACAACAGATATCATCCATTCTTTTTTTTAAATAGCATCTGCCACTCCAAGTACCTCCAGAACATAATCCCACATTTCCCATGATAACATTATCTACATTTACAGATTTATTGAAGGCAATATTGTTTTATTTTTCTTTAAATGCATCATAAACTGCAATTAGAGCAAAATAAAAATAAATTCCAAAAAAAACTTATTCCCGAAGATTATCTAACACTAAAATTTTTAAATTGTATAGGTATTTTTATAATCTAAACCTATTAAATACTATTATATGTGTGTGAGTAAGTACAGACGAATATATGATCACAAGTTTACACAGAAAAAATATGGCACGATGAGTTTCAAATGGCACAAAAATAAAGTCTCAAATGGAGAGTTTTTTGACCGTTGATATTATTATTAGATTTTTTTTGGGAGGGGAGTTTTGTCAGGACCCTTGACCGAACCCCAACAAAAAAAAAATTTTAATAAAAATAAAGGCTGTTTTCGTTTTAATGGGAATAATATTTAGCTTGACGCAATGAAACCCAGTTCACTAACATTTCACGATTAAATAAATATGCAACAAGAATTTCTAGCAGCGAGCAAAAAATATTCTAGAAGCCATAACAGTTATTATTTTCTAAAATGAAAATTGATACGTAGCAATCAAATCTAAAATACAATAATCAATCGCTGATGAATAAAATTGTGTGAAGTTAATCGGTAATTAATATCGACCTATCATTAATTAATGGTCATTATTAATATGATTTAATTAATAATAATATTCTGGGGACATAGCCTGTAAATAATTAAAGAGTGGTGACATTGGTCACCTTATCTCCTCATGTGATTGACATTGAACGTCATTTTTAATTTCATTGTAATCAAATTACAAAATGTTTTTTATTTACCAGAATGTAATAAATAAATAAAATTTTATGTAAAATAAAAAATAAAAATAATGATAAATTAATTTTACATACAGGNAAATGAGCCTTTTTCTCATATATATATATGTAAAACAAGAAAAATTAGTAAATAAAATCAATTAAATGTCAAATTGCAGGGAGAAGGGGCCCATTGACCCCACTCCCATGTATCTTAAAGATAACTTTAAAAATTTAAATACGAGATTTAGACAACCCATATTATATTTATAACAAAGAAGCCCAACATGGTATTTAAATATTTTTCACTCACAATTAAAGTAAGTTTGTTGTATAGTGCACAATTGGACATTTTTTATAGTTAATGGAAGCTATTAACCTTTAAAAAGTTGGGTTTCCCTGTATTTTGATATGTTTCCACACTGCTTCGGGAACGAGCTTCTTAATGGCCGCGACTCTGTTGGCTTCAAACACCTGAAGCATATGCGATGGAGTGTTAAGGGCTATCCTGGAGTCAGTAAAATTAACCTTTTTCACCAATTTCAACTTCTGGAAGATACAAGAAAGAAGTAAGCTTAGCCAGCAAGAAGGACCCACAGAGTTCTGGTCTCGTAATAGAAACGTATTTTACCGAAGATATGTTTCTTTTTGCAGATATCAGGAACGTTTTTGCATGATGATTCGAAATTAAAATCTGAAGATAAACTTCAGCGGCATATCTACTCGCTATGTTGCACATCACAAAAACCAATGATTCTGACGCGAACATCTATTTAGATGTCGCCACCATTTGGTGGCATACGTAGTTTGGTAAGTTCGCTCCAAGTTTCAGTGAAAGGCAGCCAGCATGGTTTGAGATGAGGTGCAAGTTCATCATCCCATTCAAATTTGTTTTTCCAGAGGTCCTGCATAAATAGTTTTGCGGTGATGACTACAGGGGTGAGAAATCCAAGCGGATCGTAAATTATTGAAATGATCTTCAGGATGACTCTCTTAGTGAGCGATTGAATAATCTCTTAGTATGTCATGAATAAGATACACCAAATTATCCTCTTGAGGATTCCAGGGTCCAAACACTTTTATTTCACGAAAGTTATTTGACCGAGGGGATAATGATCTCTGGTTAGGATTGTAGCCTGGAAGTAGGAATACATACAGGAATACATATAGGAATAGACTTTGAAGCACCGATTGCTGAGTGAAAACCTGCCACACTTGAACAGTCCAGTTAGCTCCGTGCATAATTTGCTGGCCTCATCCTCTTTGTCCGCGCCCGTAGCAAGAGGAAATTTGGCTCCTTCATCCTGAATTAGTTGGAGTATCATATTGGATGGAATTGGAACTTGAACTCAGCCCATACATTACTCTGTTAAGCTCTCGCTCAATCATATCACGTTCTGGACTCTCTAAGCCCTCCACATGTGTTGGATCACTCGATCTTCTGGGCGGTTCAAGATTTGCTTACACATTTTCACAATATTAGTGATGACAGAAATTAGAAATAGGAGAAGGAGAAGGATGGACTGCAGCGTCCAAGGTCCTATCGTAGAACACATGTCCATAACTATGACATATTCCAGTCATGATTCTATGTTATAGGAAAAACTTTATTGTTTTGGAAATTAAGTTAGTTAAAAACTCTAGTAATTTGGAGATATTAATTATCTTTGTTATGTAAATTAAGTTAATATAAAATGTACTGATTTAAAAAAATAATGATTCCACTGTTTTAGAAAAAAAGCTGTTAGAAAATTCTACTAATTTAGAAAATAAGTTATCTATTTCTTTGTAAAGTATACTGTTATAATATAGTATTGCCCTAGAAAATTGCATACCAAAGAAATTAAGTCAATTACAAAAGAAAATACGTTTACTACTGTAGAAACGTTTATCAAAATGACTTAGAAGGTAAGGAATAAAGGCTCTAGAGAACGGACTAGTCAAGTCACTGATGAATGACGCAGACGCCAGAGAAGAAGGCACCGCCACTGTTTCCACGACACAGATTACTCAAAATGGAGTTCCAGACTTCCAGAAGAAGATGATTTCGGAGAACTTCAGCATACTATTATGTACTACGGGCGAATAATAATTTATCGCCAATATTGAATTAAAGTTAATTTATTATATGAGTATTTTTTAATGGAATTTCAACCACTTGGGTCATTGATGCCGCACAAATAACAGGAAGAGGAAGAGAAGACCAGGAGCTTGGGGGTGGCGGAGGGGTGGAGACACAGCCGAAAGTGAGAGGGGGCAGCCGAGCTGAGATAACAGAAGAGGCCAGCGTTATCCGGATCATGTTATACAGCGGCTTTAAATTAGAATGCTAATTTATTATTATTATATATATTTATTATTATTATATTAAATAATATTTACACAAAAGAACTAACCATTTAACAATTAAACCAGCAGATAAATAATGATACCTACTAATAACAATTGATATACAGATAATAATTAAACTACTATCCTAACTAAGAAAAACAAAGGAATTACTTAGAGCTGCTGGCAAGCACCTTTTATAAGAAGGTCCTATAGATTGTAGAAAACCATCTAGGCAATTCAGGATCTCCTTAGAAAATAGTGTTTCCTCTTATAAGTGGAGTGGTGCCATGGGGAAGCAGGTGGCTACCTTCAATTGGCACCTTTGGTCCTCTCATTGCGAGATGCCTCACAAATCCTCAACATCACCCCCCTTTAAAACTGGTCTGTCACGGAACAAGTCTAAACTGAAGAGGAGGATTCGAAGTGATATCCATGCTTGACGTGGTCGTAGTAGCTTTGAAAACGCCGACTACTATGGTAATCCTTGTGCCAGCGAATACCCCCTCTATTGTCTGTTTTGCGACGTTGTCTGTCTATCCGCAACTTGACTTGGGGATACAAGTTTGTTGATGCCTAGGTGGTGAATTTGCGTCCGCAGGACAATGAGGCTCCTCCCTAGGACATGGTATGTCCTCCTATATGTTAGCTCCTAACGCGAATCCTTGTTCACTTGCTATGACAGGTGCTGTCCATTCCGTTCCTGACGGAGTGTCTTTGCGTCGCATGATCCCTGTTGAATCCAATTCCCCAAGCAGTCGAACTTCTTCCTAAAGACACTATAATTCCTCAGGATGAAGCGCAAGAGCAATGACCAACATGAAGATGTTGACGTAGGTAGAAATGGTCTCAGAGGCCGATTGGGGTAGTTCAGGTAGACCGGTTCGTAAAAATGAGCCTTTTTCTCTTATGGTTAGATTCCTAACCTCCTGGTCTGCCGCTGGTCCGAGATCAACTAATAGAGTTATGAAAGCCAACCGGTAGAAATGAATTATTTTGGGTTTTTCTTTGAATTCTTTTTTTAATACGGTATATTACGTCGTTAATCCTTGTTATTATTTCAAAGGCCTTCCTTGACGATAGTGTTTAAGTACCGCATGATCTTCCTCAGAAGGAATTTCCTTCCAAACAGATACTTATGTAACTCTTATATTGATTTTACCGCAGACAATAATTCCTTTCATGTTCCGATGGTTTTTTTTCCCCACCCTATGGCACTCCCGATTCCAACATTGCCGGCATCAGTGCCGAGTACAAATTCAGATTTTGGATAACTTAAAATGAGAGCTGTAACAAATTTGTTTTTCAGGAAAATCGCTTCCCCTCAGTGAGCTTTGCAAGGGGCTTCGCAATATTGACTAATCCTTTCACATATCTTCTGTAGTAATTGTAGAGATCGAGAACGCTTCAAACTTGATGTCATAAGTTACTGGCCAATTGATATAACCGCAGTGATCTTCTTCTAGTCTACCAAGACACCCACGTCCGAAACCACGTAATCCAGGTAATTTTAAGTTCGTGGCATGCAATCCCTTAAAGGCGTTTTCTAGATTCTTTACGTCTGTGAAAGACTTGCGGAGCAAAATGGTCTTGTCGAGTTATACGAGACAAATTTCCCAGAATAAGCCCTTAAAACATTCTCCAATAGTTGTTCAAAAGTTGAAGGGACGTTACAGAGTCCAATTGGCATCACTATAAATTGCCAGAGTCATTTATATATATATATTTGTTATCCAAGCCAACTTGCCAGTATCCACTCCTGAGATTTAATGTTCAAAACAACTAGCATCCTACTGTTTAATACATCCTTAATCCTTGGTAAGGGGAACTGCCCTTCTTTACAACTTTGTTCAGGATAGTCTGGTAGAGCCATCAATCTTTTTTATGAATACGACGGAGGACACCCATGGACTACGTGATGACTCTATGACACTATCAGCATCTATCTTCTTAATAATTTTCTCTACGTATTCCATCGTTTAGAGAGTGGTAGCCTCTTTGGTACTTTTCTTATTGGTTTTGTGTCTCCTGTATCAATCCGATATCGGACCAAATTTTTTCCTCCTCGACACCCAGATCTTGTCTCAAAGAACTCTAGCAACAGTGTGATTAAATCTCTCACTAATTTGTTCTGATCCGAGGGAAGCTCCTTTCAAGTGGTGTCAACGAATTCATCCAGTTCATGTAGTTCGTGTAAATGTGTTGTATCTGACGTACCATCGCAGTTACTGTCGTGCAGTCTCCTATCACTCTATTATTAATTTGGGAAGTCTTCCTTCTTTATTTTTACCGCAATTGGGAAGTCATTCAAATTCATTAGCCGGACGGGGATCTTTGGTACTATCTTTATTAATGTGCTTTGAGCAAGTGGCTGTCTCTTATTGCCCTTGGATTCTAGTAACTACATTGTCCGTCGAGTATATTCTTATCTATAATTCCCTGTGCTATCACTTAGCCTCTTGGGAGAAGGGTAGTGTTTTCCAAAAAACCTCTCGAGAAGCAAAGGACTGCTTCTTCGATGTTTAATGTTTCCACCCCACCTGACAAGACGAGCTTGAGTTTGTTTTGATCATCAAATCCATTTTTAATAAGACGTATTCATCGATTTCGCCCATAAGTGAATAATTTAACAGTTTGTGGCTGCCGATAAGGAAGGTGGCAACTGTCTACCCATTGGCATGTGTAGGTTCTTCAGTTGTCGCTCACAAACTACAGATGTTGGGGAGATCTTCTCAGCTGTTATAATATTTTGTTTATCTGCCGTAATAGCAGCACCAGATTTCAGAAGAATGCTTAGAAAACAACTGTTTACCATTCCATCCACGTAGACTGTTCGACTGGCTTTCTAGAGGTGCTATAGTAACAATCGTTTTGACTGCTATTTTCGGGTTGACAGTTGCTCTCAACCCACTTCAGTTTTCTTGTTAATCTTCCGTGTTCACGGCCTTGTACTCACTCTTAGGAGGTCCCTACTGACCACAGTTTCAAAAGCCTATCCCCTACTTAAATGTTATCAGTGCCTCGAGTAGCATCACTGCTGGGGGCCGATTAAGCTTCAATCCCCAGTGGACTCTAGCGTGAACTCACACTGACTGCTTTGTAGCCTCGAATTTCATAGCTAGGTCCAGTGCATCACTAAGTGTCTTCGACCGGTGTGGCTTAACAACTTGCTGCGTCTCAGGCTTCCGAAGACCATCCAAGAATTTGTCAACCGCTAGGCTTTCGTATAAATTGTCCGCGATTAAGGGGAAGGCATTTCTGACCAAACGGTAGGAATTCTTTATCCCCAGCGACCATCCGTGCACCATAGCCGCCGACTCGAAATCCTCCCAGGGCATCTTCACATTGTGCACTGGATTCGTCGCAACGGTAGTAAGCTGACTGGTGTCCTATTCTCTGAAGACGTCAGGATAGTTAATCTTCACGGTGTCATGTGGGTCATAAAGAGGCTGGGTTAGTCGGTTCTCTAGAGCCTATACTCTCCAGACTACTAATTTACTCTACAATTCATTTTGAGTGGAATCTACTTTTTCTGAAAACTATCCTCTATAGTGACTAACCTATCTTCTACAATTGTTAACTTAGTTTCTAAAGGATTAGATTTTTCTGATATTTTCAGTAGCATTCTGGCAGTAGAATTCTCCAAGACCCTTTTTTCTAAAACAATATAATTTTATGGAAATTGACTTTCCGAGCACATGAAAACTTATTTTCCAAAGCAATTTTCTGATAATTTATTTTCTAAAGTGCATGATAATTTAATTAATTCAGTTTCAAAAATAATCGTTTCAGGATCCTCGCACGTGGCTCCTCAAACTCTCTTTATAAATCAGCGACTTTTAGATCTTTTAGCCTGAGAGACATTTTATTGTACAAATCGTAGCCATCAAAAGTTACATTTCCACTTCTGACTCCAAATTGTTAAAGACAATAATAATTTGAAATAAAAAATAATTAAAGTTAATTTAATATGTTAAATGGTTAAATAATTGTGTACTAAAGATTATTTAACAATTAAACCTGTAGATAAATTATTATAAATACTAATAATAAATGCATACAGAGAATTATCAACTTACAGCCCTAACTAACAAAGAAATTAATAAAAACAAATATGAATAACTTACAGCTTATTACTTCTTCTTTCCCTTCCTCCTTGGTGCCTTTCAGCGTGGAGGTGCCTCAGTCCAGGCAAACCAAGCCTCCTGATCCCGAGCCAGCGCCCTCAAGGCATTCCAATTTTTTCCTCTCTTCTCTCCTACACTTGAGATGTAGTCGGTCCATTGAGTTCTGGGTCTCCCTCTGGGACGTTTCCCTGTTGTTCTGGCCTCAAAGTCAGCTTATAAAATGTATAAATAAATGAAAAGAGCTTATGAACAAAGAGGCCTTAGAACGAATTGCTAAATTGTCTACAAAAGATCAGAACTTATTGGTTACTATTGGCACTGCAAGAGCCGCGACCCGCTTGCTTTAAGGCGTGAGATCTGACATTGATTCGAGAGCTGCTGGCAAGCCGCGTTTATAACTGTAGAGAACCTTCTAGGCAATTCAGGATCTCCTTAGAAGATAGGATTTTATCTTATAAGAGGAGTGGTATCATCTGGGGCAGGTGACCACCTTCAAGTAGCCCATTCTGTAAGGGTCTGTTAGAGCGACATTGCGGCAGCTATGGTCCATGGATGGTAGCTGAAAACAAATAATTCTGCTTTCTACTTGGCCTTGCGAGGTGACACATTGTGAGTCTTTCAAACGACACTTTACTAGCTATAGCGGAGCTTTACTACAATTAGGGTAAACTGATAAAGAGACTTGAGATGAAATTAATAACGACACTTGTCTCACAAATTAAGAAAATGAAACTAAAGCTCAACAATTTAATAACGGATATTGAGCTGATATCGCCCACCCGGTGAGGAACTTCTAACTCTCCCTTGTCGACATAAAAGAGAGCCCCATAAAACATCTTTGTGACGTTAGTTCCTCTGAATATCCTATTGGAATAGGGGTCGCGAGTTGAATACTTTAGGCAAAATGCCCATCTCTCGGTGAAAAATAGTGAGCAACTAAAACTGCTTTAAGGCTCCGGATTCGATCGATCGATGCGTCCATTAAATTGCGAAAGGTAGGACATTATCCTCTTTCGGCGGGTTTTTGGTACTTCATTAAGGTGATAGAAAATGTTTTATTGTCATACAGTGTGTGTGTGTGTGTGTGTGTGTGTGTGTGTGTGTGTGTGTGTGTGTGTGTGTGTGTGTGTGTGTGTGTGTGGGTGGGGGGGTGTGTGTGTGTGTGTGTGTGTGTGTGTGTGTGTGTGTGTGTGTGTGTGTGTGTGTGTGTGTGTGTGTGTGTGTGTGTGTGTGTGTGTGTGTGTGTGTGTGTGTGTGTGTGTGTGTGTGTGTGTGTGTGTGTGTGTGTGTGTGTGTGTGTGTGTGTGTGTGTGTGTGTGTGTGTGTGTGTGTGTGTGTGTGTGTGTGTGTNGTGTGTGTGTGTGTGTGTGTGTGTGTGTGTGTCTGTGTGTTTGTGTGTGTAAATTGAACTGGTTTCTTCAAATTTAATTAATGTAACAATGTGGGCCTCTCACCCTCCAAAAATGTAAAAAATAAATTAATTAACCTAAGAATATATAACCACCTTAAAATATAATTTTATAGTATTAGGTACAAGCCAAAATCCGGTACACTGGCGCAGCTAGCGTACCGCGATATATGTGTAAAAATAAAATTAGAGGCTACAAAAAAAAAAAAAATCAAATTTAATGGGTCATTAAACTTATTTTCCTAAATTTTCAACTACAGCTTTAGTTGATTTAAACGAGTTTAATGTCATTACACTTAAAATTAACAGCTAATTGTCTAGAACATGTCCATTCTTTTTAACATATGGTTTATTTGAGTTTAATAAAATGTTATAAAAATAAATTTTCCTCTTAATTTGTTCTATACATTTTTGTCATAATATATAGATCAATTTTGTCATAAATATATACAAAATTATTCAGTAGGGCTTTTTCTAAAGCCCTGCCCCCTCAATTGCCAAGAATTAAATTTTTACAGCTGTCTTACAATAGAAAGCCAAAATTTTATTTCATTTTTTAATTTAAGGGACACACTTAACCCTCAAATATTTTATCTATACCTATTCACCTCCTTCCACTCAAAAGATTTCAGCCATTAGTAAACTCATCTTATAGTTTCCAAAAAGATACAAATTGAATTTATTTATTTTAAAAATTGTAGACACTATATTGCAAACAAGCAAATATACAATTTTGAACAGACTACGTATTTAGTTTCTCAAATGCAGGACTAATGATAAATATGAAACACTTTTCCAAATTTTGTAGCATGTTGCCAATGTTAAAATTTTAAATACTTTACTTTTAGGAAATCTGATGAAAATGCATCAATGTTCTTCATAAAATCAGGAAATGAAAAAAAATAATATAAATATATCAATTAATAAAATTCAGATCCTATAAGAAAAGTATTGTTTGTGAATATGTGAAATTTAAAAGGTATGTCTGTTAAAATGTGATGGAGATCTGTTTCTTTCTTGAAATCTTCTGGAAATAATTTTTAAGTATTTAAGCTCAATATCAAATGGTTATCATACATTTTTTTAAAGGTAATATTATTCTTCCATTCCTTTATTAAAAAAAACACGGAAGTAAAAATTGTTTAACTTCAAATTATCTTTGAACACTACAAATGAATATCTTTTAGGTATATATTGTAAGTATTTATTTCCAGCCAACAGTTAATTATTATATTTGCTCTCTATCAAAGACTTTATTTTGTTTATTATATTATTGTATTAACCCTTTCATATATTGTTCGATGAAAACCCTTTCCCTTCTAGTTTTAATAGCACTAAATTTTTAACATACACCTCACTTAAGTTGCAAGTAAATTGTATGACAATACAACTTGAAATATAAGCTATTAGAGATTAATTATTTACAAATTTCAGTGAAAAGATTGACTTTTTTTCTTAGACACTTTTGAAATATTTAATCCCACAATTTTTATGAGAATTTTAATTTATAAACATGGACAGCATATATGTAAACGAATATTCTTCCTTTTTTTCCTGGTTATATTGGTACTAAATAATTTTGATTTTTTAGATGAAGAATAAAACAATTATATATACATACACACATATATATTTCTCTCTGACAAAGGGAGATATATATATATATATATATATATATATATATATATATATATATANTATATATAATGTATTTATCTGTACATCTGCAAACATCAATTGCAAACAACATCTGTATAACATTTTCTCTGGTGTCTGCATTTTTTAAAATAATGAAACCAAATATGGCATCTAAGCTTCTCTTTGCAAACATTGAATGAGTTTGTTTTAATAGATTTGTTATTATTAATATTATAATTCAAACTTTCCATTGCAAACCCTTTAATGAATTTATTCTTGGTTGAATCTGGGGAAGGAGGGATTTATAGGGAGACCAAAATTTACAGTTATTATTTTACAGTGAGAAATTAGTTCGCTCATTGTTATTTGAATGAAAAACAGTTTATTGGATTTGAAAATTTAATTTTCTAATGTTTAGTTCTAGAAATTTTCTACAAAAAAATGTTTATTAAGTAAAGAAGTTTATGAATGTAATTATGATGGGTGAGCTCTTCCTATACAGCCAGGCTTGATCAAAACTTTGTGGTCATACCTTTCACTCTCATTGTTCTCTACGACTTTTAAATTAAATGTATTCAATTGCTTCTATTTATATCTTTATTAAATGAAATATGGCAAATCTTCTTATGTTTCAGGACCTAAGAGGTCTTGGATTAAGGATTTCTAGCTACCTTAGGAAGTTTTTAATAATAGGCATTTATTTTTTATTTTTTTGTTTTTTGTTTTTAGCTTCATTATATTGTAAAGTTCTTTTTTGCTTAAAAGTACTTCAGGGTATTTTGTGTCAAGATAAGAGAATTGGTTTCTGAAAATCCACTCGGTTTGAAATTATTGATTGACAAGGTGAACCATCTTTTTCTGGCAGATTTTGAGAATTAATTTATAAAGTGCCCTAATTTAAAATTAGTTCTCCACCCAACTATATTAAAAACATACAGTTGTACTTAAGTTTTTTGGTAAATCATGTAGTATTTCTAGAAGGGTTATTAACAAAATGAAGGTCATACAAATGAGTTCTGACTTTCTAGAGACTAATCTTTTTATTTCTTTGAAATTAATTTTTTTCTATCTATCTTTCTTTTAATAATTCTTTTTCTTCTACCTCATATAAATTAGGGTAAAATAATCATCTCTTGAATGAGTTTAATTTTACACTGAGAACTTACTTTCATTCTTATTAATGAAACAACATAATTCAATTTTAGTTTCTTGGTGATTGTTTCCATTAAAATTCTACCATTGTAAAAAAATATTATTAATTATGATACTTTGGTAAGCTCCCCATCCTCATTAATATTATTCATTCAAACTTATTTTCGGTCCTTTGATATTCATTCAGTAGCACTTCTCCAGCTTATTTTTATTTATTTGAGTATGGTAGATTGAAATTGGGCAGTCTATCCATTGTTTTCTTTAAACAGGCTATTATTTTAATAATTTTTTTTTTTTTTTAGATTATTGTTTAAAAGGATTAAATGCAAAGAGAATGGAGTGAAAAGGTATATATTAATAAATAATGATAAAATAAATAAAGTTATAGCAATATACTAATAAGTTATGAATGAAACAAAAGCATTCTTAAAAAAAGAAATTTAAAAAAAAAATTTAGCCGCCATTTTATGGTTATATAAACTGGTGTAACTAATGAAATAAAAACCAATGAGAAGTTAATTAATGCAAATTTCTTACGCTTAGAAGAACGGGCAAGGAGGGTCTGTCCGCTTCCAATGTTATCCCAATGGCTCATGACCTTCCTCATTCCATATTTAAAATATTTGTTAATAAAAGATTAAAGTTTTCAATATTGACTTAAATAATTAAATTCTTTTACTATAAGGACATTAAGCTATTCACTTGTTGCCATGAAACAACTTTTAAAACAGATCTCCTTTGTAGAAGTCAAAGTAAGGTCTGCTGAAAAAAGAAAGAAAAATATATGTGTGTGTGTGTGCGTGCGTGCATGTGTGTGTGTGTGTGTGTGTGCGCGCATTGCAAAGTTGATGACAGTCACATTCTTCTCGAAATATACCTTGGCTGCTCTAAATGCACACCAAGGCAGAGTCACTCATAAAAAGGTGACAGCTCCAAGAAGGGATCAAAGATTCCGAAAGCGCTCCACAAGTAAAATATATAAAAAGTGTGGAGAATTGGTTGTCATTTGATAACCCTAATTGTCATTAACTTCATTATGAGGACAGATAAAAGAATATATTTTGCACTTTTTCACCAGTAATGGTCTTCAAATGTTTTCTTAACTCAAATAAAATAAATCATACATAAATTTTGGTCTTTCTCTAAACCCAACTTATCCCTCAACAGATTTCAGTCATTAATAAATGCATTCATAAATCCTTAAATTGCTAAAAAAAGAAAAACCATAATTTAGTTTCTTCAAAATTGTAGACCCTACCCATACATATATATATATATA
>KZ808467.1:152554-174013 GCA_000696205.2 Oncopeltus fasciatus | reverse complement strand
TATATATATATATAAAACACAATTTTGAACAAAATGTTTTTCAAATTCACCCCTTTGCAAGATCAGTGAAGATCTGGTTAAAACTTTTTAAAAGTACCATACTTGAGCTTGATTTCTCTTGAAGAAAATCTGCCAAAATTTCAATGTAAAATCATCATTTGATTTCTCTAGACACGTTTAAAAGGTGCTTTCTTAGGTCTGTACTTTATATCTTCATTTTAAAGGAAAATAAGCTTTATTCATATATACTTTTCTCACCGCTTTCCTGGATTAAGAAGAGAAACTGCTGCAACGATTATTCTTTAAAACAATATAATATAAAATATGCCATAGCTTCTTTAGATATAAACTGAAAAATTGTATCATGTTTGTAAAAAAAAAAAAAAAAAACTATGATTTGTGGTTGCTTTGAAACCACAATTCATAGTGAAAGACATGTTCAAGTGGAGTACGGAAGGGGATTCCCTCTTTCTTATCCCTCCATTTAAATTATAATGTTCTATTTGTAAAAATGATCAAGCAGACTGTTTGGGTTGGCAAGACTATCATTAAACATCATAATATTAAATTTAATTTTGTCAGTATAAATACAGAAATGAGTTTATAACAAATAAAGATTATTTAAATTCCTCATAAATTATATTCAAACTCTATAATTAAAATCATTTTTTAAAGAGGTTTATCTTATCAGTGCATAGAATTTTATTTTAGAAATCATCTCTGCCTTGGCTTGTAGGTCCTAGACCTAGGAATGGCTGAATTATTATAAAGTGGTATGAACGTTTATAAAATAAGCTAATAGGATGGAAATTAAAAGAATTAACAAAAAAACTAAAAAAACTAAATAAAAATAGGGTTATATTTACTAATAGTACCTGTTGCCTCGGCACAACTTGATGTATCTACATTGTAGACGTTTATCTAGACACTCATATTTGGCTTAATATCAAAAAGCTTCAACATGTCTTCAACTTGCAGATACTGGTATATACTGTACATATAGTATGGTAGTATAGCTAGTCTCTCTTTAAGTTATATTATAAACAGGAGAAAAACCATTTCCAGTTATTACACATTTAAGTTCATTTCAGGAGGTTGCAAACTGATCTGTTGAATTTTGTGAACTGAATTAAACTCATTATTTCTAGTAGAGAATTTCTTAGGGTTCCGTGAAGCTTGATCCAAAAAGTAAAATTTGAAGAAATGTATTTTTTTTTTAGATCAACCTTGCCCAAATCCCAACAAATTCTCCGCTAACAATCTCCACAGTCAAAACTCTCCTTTTGATCATTAATTATAGATTTAGGCAAATTATTTCAGATTAAGTTATCCGGGATAACAAAAAACCTTTTACCTCATTAAATAATGATTATCAGAAATGGCTACTCAACAATTCAATTTTTTTTTTTTTTTTTTTTTTTAGAAATGAAATACAGTCTCACATTTTAAAACTTCACATCATTTTTCTGGCTACCTCAAAAGAAACGATAGCTTTTTTTTATTATAATCTTTAAAAAATACCATGAATATCCATAAAATAAGTTTTTCTGAAAGCCTGTGAGAGCTGAGACAAATAAATGTGTAGTCCATGTTTTGTTTTTTTAATAAATCTTTAAAAGGCAAGAAAATTCTTGAAATGAGTCCAGAGAAATCAAATGCCACTTTTTGAACCATACTCATTATCTGTTTGGGAATAGTAAATTTCGAATTCAGTTATACTGTCATAGAGTTATTACTTTCTAATCAGTTGAAAATATGAGATCCTCAATAAAAACATTTTAAAAAACATAGATTTGTTGATTTCTATGCAGAATTGAACGACATAATATGAAGTACTTTAGAAATCTATGCTCACCTGCAATATGAATAAACCATTGTGGGACACCCTGTATGCATATGGTCTATATTGATTCCATCCCCTACAGTTTTAAAATTAAGTAACCAGATTTGATATTTAACTGAGCTTCTTTTTGTAATCCATTAGGTGGATCAAATAATGTCTACAATGATCAAGAAAGAGATCGGGTTTAGAATGAGACCAAAATTTAAAATAATAATGTCTTTATTATTAACAGTAAAAAAAATCACAGTACTATAGGAGTAAAATATAATTTATATTCTACAATATTACTTTTTTTAAATGATTATTATTGAGGATTTTAAGAATTTATATTTGAGACATAGATGAAACCTGACTTTTGTAAAATATGTGAACTAGATTTGGTATTTGGCTTCATTTTAAAACAGATTCATTTTCTGTTAAAATTGAATGATGGAAAGAGGGAGTTTAGATGAATGCAGAATTGATTAATTGCCAATATCTTTTTAGTTATAAAAAAATGAATTAAACATAATGCATGTGGAGTTTAATTTTCTACAACATAAAAAAAAAATAAAAATTATCAACTTAGTTTACCTTTACAAGCCACATAGGGCAGGAGATGTGAAGCTTCCACCTCTGAGTAGTAAATTACAACCATGATAACATGGGTGGGCGATTTAAAAAACCCAGTTTAGCCCTTTGAAAGGCAGAACTCTCTCTGCACACAGCTAGGACTGACCAATCTATTATCTGTGTCTCTTGCTCTCTCCATTTTCTATATGAACTTACTTACCAATACAGTTGTTACAATTGAACTTATTTTTCTTACCTAAACATTTACCCACCTTCACCTTATTAGTAACCAGGTTTCCTACCGTCTACCTAAGGCAGAGAGCATTTGACAATGGGTAGACCTCTGCACAACTGGAGAGCAATATAGTATTAGTATTTAGTATATAGCAATATAGTATATAGTATTTGGATGAGACCTCCTCCCTTCTCTGTAGGCAGGAGGGTGTTCTGCTTTTACCATTGTCACCGCAAAATACCATGCATATTGGAGACAGATAATAGAGTTAAACTTAAGAGGCTAGATCTAACAAACTTAAAATTCAATAAGGGAATCCATTGAACCCAAGTTCCTCTGATTTTTCCATACTAACATCATGCTGTCGCTCCTGCACAAAGACTACAAGATTAGAAAAGCCTAACTATTATATTTAAAATAAACATGAAGAGAGAATTATCAGGTATTTGGTCTAGGTAGTTGAAGAATTAAAAACTAATTTGCAAACAAAAAATTTTTAATTTGGCGGATCTTTTGGCCTGAATCAGGGCAAATAGTTATGGGGGAAGAGAGACTTGTGCTCAACAGTGTCTACATCATTACTGATCAGACACTGTTGAGCACGAATCTCCCCTCCTCCCCTCACTATTTTCCCTAATAAAGGCCTGAGATTCAGGCCAAAACATTACTCAAATTAATTTTTGGTTACAAATTAGTATTTAATTCTTCAAATACCAAGGCCGAATTCCTGATAATCCTTTATTCATATAACTTGATGTTCAACAAATCTACCTCTTTACACTCTTTAAAGTCATGATTAAACGCATTAATTAAAACCATGATTATAGGATATTTATTTGGTTGTGGTATATTATCCCACATAAATTTTAAACAATTAATGAGAGGGAATAGAAGTGTAGAGGGAATTTAATGAGATATCTAGCTCGTCCTGGTAATGGCTTAGCACGCCGGCCCGGATAGCAGGAGATCCAGGTTCGATTCCTGGCTGGGACAGATAGATTTTTTTCCATGATTATAGGTATTATCATGATTATGGAAACTATTATAAAATTTCTAAAGACAATGAAATAATTACAATTATTTTCCTTGTTACAAAATTAATTAATTGATCAAATGAAAAAGTACTGCATTGAATCACAAGGTGTTAAAATTATAAGTGCATACATCTGACGATTTAACAAATTGTTAATTTCTTCTTTAATACAAAAGAGATAAAAATTACATTTAAAAAAAATCAAAAGTATTTAACAGATTATAGTTAATAAGCAAATAATTGGTGTAAATACTTTTTTTTTTAATACTATGGTAACACAAGTTCAGCTAGTGCAGAGTTACTATTTAATATATCAATTTTTACTACTATTCACACTTTTAAAGCATTAATTAAAAATAGAAATATCTCTATGTATTTTTTTCAATTCTTTCTGATGTAGAGCTGTAGAACATGATCCCTTATTGCTGTGAGTTAGCAATTGTTCAATATTTTAAAATAATACATGCTCGAAGGTTTCTGGCCAAACTTTTGGAGATTTATAGTAAGAAGTTTCTTCCTATAACTTTATTGACAATTTATTTTGTCTTACTATGGCAAAAGAAATCATTTTATGCCAAGTAAAGTTTTCCATTATAACAAAATGGTGTTTGTAAGGAATAAATATATATTCTATACAGTGGTCATTTAACATTAGGCATGATCTTCTTCTTGTTTGTGGACTAGCAAGAAATATAAATTAAGTGTTTGGTATTTAAATAAAATTTTTATCTCCAGACAGAAAACTAGTTTTTATTAACAGACCAGCAATTTCAGATTTAAGATCCCATCTTCAGAGTCAAGTACAACATGAACTATACTTTTTCAACCTTGAAGATTGGCAGCTTACTCTTAATTGCTTTACAGTAAGCTTCCAACCTTTAAGGAAGAAAATTACATACATGGTGAACCTGGCTCTGAAGATGGGATAGTGAGTGCTTTGAGGATGAGACCATAGATCCTGAAAGCTCTAAGCCGATAAATAAAATGGTTTACTGAGCATTAAAATAAATTTAATTCACGTGCCTTTTAAAAATTCTTCTTTTCAGATAATAATAATATTATTAAAACCTATCTTTGTCGATATCATTGGCTACCCAAGGGCTGAAAAATAGTTATTGAACTCAAAAACTTTAGGAATCATCTAAACAGTTACTCTAGACAGTTTTAGATATTTTAAATTTAATTATACTGAATTATTTTTTTTTTATTTGGTTGAAGATTTAACAACCAAAACAAAATGAAAAAGAGGATAAAATAGATATGTTTTAGGAAAATTATATGTTTACAAAGTTCTACATGATCTTCTAAAGGCTATCTTTAGTTGGTATAGAACCATCATATGCCTGATACAAAAGAAAGGGGATTAGCAGAACTTTACCAACTACCATGGTATCTTTTTCTTGCCTTATTTTTATAATGTCTCTCTTATTCTTTGATTGACTGCAATCTCATGACAGATCCTCATTCTCTACCAGTTGGGATTCTGTAGAGGGAGAACTACTACTCTACGACCCTTACCAGATTTTTTGAACATCAAAATTTTTTAATTAAATATTACCAATTCATCATTATTTGAAANAACTAATATATTAATATAATAAAAATAAAATCATAATGATACTGTATTTATATAATATAAATATATTATTATTATATTACATGTCGAGATTAAATGTCCCTCATGCAGGAGCAATGTAAACTATGCTAATTCCTATATTTCTTTATAGATAGACATGAAAAAGAATAGATGACTTTTTGGTCTCAGAAACTGTAGAGGATAGTGATGGTAATGGAAATTTATTTTTACTCAGGCTAACCTAGAGGGGAGAGGTACTAAACCTCTAAGTTTATTCATTGAAGATGTAAATCCTACCTCCTAAAATAAACATTATAAGAGAAAGTCTCTAATCATAATAAAATTTGATAAATTGAAAATTTCAAAAGTTTTAAAACATTAAATTATTGATAGTTTAAAGTTATTATAAAACATAAACTTTCAATCAATAATTTTTTAATTTAAGTTGTGGGTTGAATCCTGACATTAAGATCATTATAGTTAGAAGTGTAAAAATGGATAGGTACAATTTGGGTTAGTGTGCAAGTGTTTATTTTCTTATTAATTTATTTGCAGTCGTAAATAAACATTGATTTTAAGGTATGTTGGTTGAATACACGATGTGAGGTTTACCAAATGAAGTGGAGATTTTTCCATGATTTTATGATTTTGAAATATTTGTTGGATGAAGGATGAGACAGATTTCTTGAAAAGTCAAAGTTTCTGGAAATTGTTTTGTTAAATTAATTAATTTAATTTAAAACACTTGAAGGCAACTTTTGCAGTAGTCCACTCATTGACCTCCACCTTGTTCAGGTTCTCAAAGAGTAGGTCAAAATTATCTTGATAAGAATCTTAAAATCCACCTTTTATTTTTCTAGAATGTCTCCTTATTTCATTGTAAAGGATAAAAAAATTTGGGTCATTCCCCTAACAAGCTCAATTGCCATGATACTTACCAGCCTACATAACTCCTTCCCTCTCGGAAACTTTCACCTGCTCCATTGACCACCATATAAAGTCTTGCTTTAATGTGTAGTAAACAATTGGAAATTGGCATTAATGACCACCACGGTTGACATGCCAAGAAAAAAAAATTGGTAATGGGGTTACTCAATCACTTGATATACTTGAATGAATTTCACTTTTAATTTCTACATCAAGTAATAAATAGCAAATTACCTTAACTAAGCCTACAATAATATATTATATTTATATTTAATTTCCTTAGCAAGGAAAGGCAAGTGAGGAAGAAATAATTTCCTTGACAAGTTCTACTTTGATGTTTAGTTAATAGTTAATATTGGAGTTATATAAACTCTTGTTATCTAAAAAATGTTGCTAATAATCTCTATATCTTGTATTTAATCTCAAACTTTCTTAACAAATCCTGCTTTAATTTGTAATTAATAGATTTAATTGAGTGGCATTAACACTTGTGATTTTTTTTTTTAACCTTTATTTATATATTACATTCTGTTAAAAATAAATAAAAACATTTTGTAATTTGATTACAATGAATAGTAAAAAAATAAATGACATTAATGAAAGTAACATGAGAAGAGAAGATGACCAGTGACACCACTCTCAGATTATTTACAGACTATGTCCCCAGGAGGTCCCGGCCATCTTCGTTGGGGAGAGTAGTAGGGGTTGGAGTTGGAAGACAAGGTCTGTGCTTGTGGATTAGGATGGAATGACAGTTTTCTGGGGTAAAACGGGAATAAATTAGATCCTGAACAAAAGGAATATTAAAATCGTGATGAAGAGAGGAATTGGATACGTAATAGGGAGCATTTGCGATTATTCTGAGGTTTTCGGATTGGACTGGATTGGTTGGATGTTGGAAGGCTTGGCGGCACCCCAAATTTCTACTCCGTACGTCCAGATTGGTCGGAATAAGGTTTTGTAGAGTGTCAGTTTGTTTTCAATAGTAAGATTGGAGTTCTTACTCATGAGTCTGTATAGAAGTTCATTTCACCGATTGAGTTCTTGTCTTTTAATTTTTGTATGTTCTCCCCATGTAAGTCGTGAGTCAAGATGGAACATAAGGCAACGAACGGAATTTGAATGTGGTAAAGGAATATTGTTAAATTTCACAATTTCAGGAAAGTCTTTTTTCCGCAGTTGGAAATTAACTTGACGCATTTTGCTTCATTGATTTTTATTCTCCATTTGCCACACCATTGTTTTTTTCGAGGTGATCTTGTACGTTTTTAGAAGCAGTTTTAGGATCGGGGTGGGTGGATAGAATAGCTTTGTCGTCCGCAAATAGAGCTAAGAGGGTACTTGGATAGGTAGGGATGTCAGCAGTGTACACGATGAATAGGATATGTTCAAGCATACTACCTTCAGGAACTCCCGCTTCCACTTGGTAGAAATAGGAATAATCTAATCCTTGCCGAACCCTAAAGAAAAGGTTGGGTAAGTAAGACTTAAGGATAAGGTAAATGTTATTAGGAAGTATGGATTTCAGTTTAAACAGAAGACCACTGTGCCAGACTCTATCAAATGCTTAGGAAACATCCAAAAAAACTCCTGGGCAGTACTCTTTGTGGTCTAGGGAAGAGGAAATGTAGTCTACGACGCGAAACACCTGCTGGACACAGTAGAATCCTTACGTTGAAAGCCAAACTGAACACTTGTGATTAAGAAAATTTTGTTATCAATTCCTACATCCTATATTTAATAACAAATTTCCTTAACATTTCCTGCTTTTATGAGTTAAATGATTGTTTCAACGGAAAGTGAATAAACTTTCAAATAATAATTATATTGTTATGCATAAAAAATAATTGTTAAACATTTGCTCTGTAACCTTACAAAACATAACCTTGCTACAATTAAAAATATCTAATTTAGTATTATATNAGCTATAAGTCACAAGTCCGAATTTAGTATTATATATATATATATATATATATATATATATATATATATGTATGTATATACACATACATCTGGAAATTTAAGTTGTTTTTTTTTAAATTGTTACATAAGGCAAATTAACTGAAATTACATTTATAAATCTTATAAAAATTTAGGAGGGAAAATTGTTATATGTAATTAGGTAAAATAATCATATCTTTTCAAAAATTGCACTTATGGAAAACATATATTTCTCCCCATATTAACATCACTTTTCTATAGTTGAGTTGTCAATGTTGTAATCAGTATGTTAAAGACTAGGGAAGCATGAGGACCCGGCCTGCACCACTCGGCCCTCCGAGTCTTTGTTAAGTTATCTCACTCAATGTCAGATCTCGTGTCTCATTGCGTCGGGCTGATCGTAGCCTTTTCTGTTCACGTATGATGAACCATGATCCATATTTCAAATAATACATAAAAGGTTTATGAAGGGATAATTCAGAGATAGGAACTCAGTATGAATAACACTTTAATAACTCACATACACAGATAACTATACAGAAGGTTACGTTGCCTCCTAGAGGTTTTATAATACAAAAAGTTTTATATTAAAATAATGTATAATATTCATAACATATTAAATACTTCAACATCTTTCTTCATTGTTTAATCATAAAACTTTTACCGTCTATCTAACAAACACACAGTCCCAGTTTTTATTGATCTTCTTTAGTCGAGAACTGTGAAGGGGCTTAGTAAAACTATCGGCTGTTTGCTCTTGAGTCGCAACTCTTCTTATCTTAAGTGTACCATCTTGCACTTTCTCTCTCACAAAAACATTCCGTATGGATACGTGTTTTGTATGTTGGTGTTACCGGATTTTCAGCCAATTTTATGGCAGCATTATTGTCTACAAACAAAATGCTTTCGTTATAGTTGGTGATATTCTCTAAAAGTCTTTTCGGCCAATCCCCTTCTCTGGTGCCCTCGCTTGTAGCAATCACATCAGGATCGGTAGTAGATATGGCTACAGAAGCCTTCCTCCAGCTGAACCATGAGACAGTACCACCAGAATACATGCATACTATTCCTGATGTTGACCGACCAGTCAATGAATCACCTCCAAGATCAGAATCCGGGTAGCAATAAAGATTTCCCTTGCCACAGCCTCTTTTGTAGAGCAGTCCAAGATCAGGAGCACTCTTCAGATAGCGAAAAATTATTTTCACTTTGCATAGATTATTTTCAGAAGGATTGTCCAGCTTCCGGGATACAACACTCACAGCAAATGAAATGTCTGGTCTGGTTTCTGTCATTAGGTACATTAAAGAACCCACTGCTTCACGATAAGGAAAGTCCCTTTTGGATTTATTTAACATTTCCTTCTTTCATTCCTCCCTTTAAGATGGGAGTACTTACTGCCTTGCGCTCATCCATTTTTTAAGAAGCCTATTAAAGTATGCCTTTTGACTTATAGATGATAGTAGTCCCAACCAACAGAACTGAAGGGTTCTTGATAATCCTAACCCTTCTTTTGCGCAAAGCCCTTCATAACCAATCTGTCCTTATAGCGATCCAATGATCCATCAGCATTATACTGTTTAGTATATACCCATTTTGAAGAGATAACTTTCCTAGTTGGAGGTAAGTTGCACATTGTCCAGGTATGATTATCCTTAAGAGATTTAATTTCGAGTTCCATGGCTTCTGACCAGTGTTCTGCTTCTTTCTTTCTGCACAGCCATTTTGTTCTGGAGTATATGGCATAGTGTACTTTACCTCAATGCCATGTGACATTAAGATACTTTGCACTCTTTCATTATTAAATTCTGCACCATTATCACATAAAAGGGATTTTATAGTATGTCCAGTTACTTTGGTTTCCATAAGAAAATCCTTTAATTTCTCAGATACTTCATCTTTTGTTTTCATGAAATATGCTTTCCTAAATCTAGACTAGAAATCTTTAAAAACTACAAAGTATTTTAATCCCCTTTTAGATGCTACAAACGGACCACAAACATCTGAGTGTATCACCTGTCCTGGATTTTTAGCTCTTTTCCTTTTACCAAATTTTAACCTATGAGCCTTTCCATTAATGCATCCCTTGTACAATTCATCGTCAGGTGAAACATCAATATTTAATTCCCTTTTAATGACATCTTTAATGTGACATTAATTTTGATGAGCCATTCTTTCATAATGAAGCTGGAGTAAATCATGTTTATTGAATGAGATGGATTTGATTACTTTGATTGAAAGCTTTAGAATCTTGATCTATTGGGATAACTCTAATATTTAATTGATAAAGCCCACCAAATTTTTGTCGAGAGCCTGAAACAAGAGTTTCTTACCCTTCAATCAATCTACACTTGAGATTAGTAGATTCAAATTTGCTTTTTGGTCTCTGATCCTAAGCAGCTAGGACTGAAAATAAATTTTTGGAATGGTGGGTACATGCCATACATTAGTTAATATAAATTTCTTCAATATTCTTCCCGAAAAAACTTGGATATCAATAGATCCCTGACCAATGGCCTTTATATTTGTACCATCAGCAGTTCTTATTACATGATCATTATCATTAAATTTATCATAAGTTTTAAACCAATCTAATCTATGAGTAATATGGTGAGTGGCTCCATTATCTACAAACCAAATGTGCTTCTGAACTAACTGCCAAGAGAACAGTACCTTTACTAGAATTAGTTTGTGTACATTTAGCCTTTGCTGGTTTAGGAGGTCTACCATCAGCAATTGTTGTTTACCATCAGCAAAAAATCTACATTTTTTAATAAAATGACCTTTTTTTTGTCACAGTAAGCACATTTTATTTGGTTTTTATCAAAAGCAGTTTTATATGGTTTATCTTTATTTATTTGTCTACCTTCTATTATTATATGCCTTTGCATGTAAAACCTTTTCAGAAACATTTGCAATTAAATTATTTTTAAATGTGCATAATTTTTAGTTAAATTTTCTAAATTTTTATTCTCATCGTTAATCAATCTCCAACCGTTGGTAAAATATTTAAATGTTTCAGGTAAATTTTTCAAAATTTTACAAATCAATAAAACATTTTGTTACCTTTCTACATATTTCCTGCTTAAGTTGGTTCCAATTATTTGACAGTCTTGATATAAATCCCACTGAATCGTCTCCAGGTAGCCACCTTATCTTCGAAAAACTTGTTAAACAGGTCAAATATTCTGTCTTCAGAAAACGTATCGAAGAGTTGACACAGTCCTGACCACATATCTCTAGCAGTTTCTTATCTTCGAACATTCTTCTGTCATATTGCTAGACATTATTAACAAAGCTCGATTGTCTGTACTTTTAAACAGAGCTAGTTCCTTTTTAAGGCTTTCTGAAACTTCGCCATCTAATGAAGTTGCCGGCAATGTCCATGACCCATCAACAATTTCTATCGCCCTCGGTATTTTACGTAAGGCCATTTGTATTTTTGCCTTCCAGTTGTCCCGACTGGATTTTCCTCCCAAGTGAGAAATTTAAGGCACCGAGAAGGACTTAAATTGCGATCCCATCTTGAACTCAGAAATTGTTGGTTACCGTGTGGCCAAAGACAATCAAAGTTTCAAAGTTTTTATGAACGCGCGATGAACCCATAACCTGTTCACGTATGATGAACCATGATCCATATTTTAAATAATACATAAAAGCCTTATGAAGGGATAATTCAGATATAGGAACTCAGTACGCCATGACTAACACTTTAATAACTCCCATATACAGATAACCATACAGGAGATTACGTTGCCTCCTAGAGATTTTATAATAAAAAAAAGTTGTATATTAAAATAATGTATAATATGCATAAAATATTATGTAGTTCTAGCAACAGTGATGTGATAAGTGACAGTAATTAGCAAATTCTTTTGAGGCCTCAGAATAAATAAGTACATTTCATTCATTTGAAAATATTTGTTAATTAGCTATAAGTAATTTATATTTTCTATTTCTTTATTTTTTATTAGTTAGTAAGGACAGTAGGTTGGATTGTTATCAGTAATTATTTTAATTTATTATAATAATTAACTTCAACTTATTTTTGTTCTTAATTATCATTGACCTGTAGTCCATAACAAGAACCTATTTTCTTTTACATTTAGCAATTGTATTGTTTACATAGAGAGCAATTTGTTCTCCTTTGGTATATAAATAAGCATACCAAATGTAAGTATGAGTCTGCATAAGGCAGGTATATATAGCTGAGATCTGGTGAAGTGTACATAAATAAGTACCTTATTAGGGGCTAAAGATTCTTTGGATCTATAAAGCCTACTGTAAAAAAGAAATATATGTATATAATTTATGAGCATCAGATCTGCTGATGTTTTGACTTACATTGTAAGCCATCTTCAGGGCTATCATGAAGGTGAGAGGTGGCGTGTTGCCACCAGCATCAAATGTTCTTGACTAAAATGTTCGGTCAGGGTTGGATCAACCTTCATCGAACCCCAACAAAAATTCTATACTAATAATCTCTACAGTCAAAAACTCTCCATTTAAAAGAAACTAATATTTCTATATAATTTGAAATTATATTATTATTTGAAAGTTAATTTAAATTTCTGTTCAAACTCTTTGGTTAACAGTACATAAAATCAGGGCTTATATAAGAATGCCATTTCAAATTACTTATTGAACATTTAAAGCAGGCTTAGCTAAGGAAATAATTTCAAGAGCAGTAGTTATGGAAAAAAGTTCTTTAAATATCACAAGTGTTTACTTTCACTTACACATTTTTCTCAGTTAACTCTTCTCAGTCAAGACACATATAAAAAAGCTATATTTTAAATAAAACATTAATTTACTGTATAAATAATTTTAAAAAATCTAGTTTATCAAAATATTTTAATTTGCATTTCATCATCCTTTTTTAAATTTCTGTGAGCCTCCCTTTTAATACTTAGGGTCATGGAAGGAGGGGCTGTCTACAGATGCCACCTCATTACAATCTATTAACTACAAATTAAAGCAGAATTTATTAAAGACATTCACTATTAAACTTATGATGTAGATATTATCATCAAAATTTTTTAAATAACACAAGTGTTTATATAACTCCACCAGCAACTGTTACCTACCTGTTAAAGCAAGGCTAGTTAAGCAAATCTGCCTTACTAATTTCTATATCTTTCTCACTCCTTCTCTAAAGAATTCAAATATGAATATAACATTATATTACAGCAAGTTTAGCTAATTTGCTATTAAATTCATGATGTAGAATTTGACAGCAAAAGTCATAAAATATTTCAAATAATTACATTAGCAATTGTAGATTATTTTTTGTTGGGGTTCGGTCGAGGTAGGTCCAAAAAATGCAATTTAAAAAATATGTATTTTTTAATTATCTGCCAACGTTTCAGATTAAATTGTAAGCCATCATAGGGCTATAATGAAGGCGAGAGGGGACATCATGTCACCTGGACTGAGTACTCAGTCATGAATATGGGATCCAAATGAGAGGCCATTATAACCATATCACAGAAAAGAAATTATTTAAAAAGCAATTTGTAAGAAAGTATCTCAAAAGATACTTTAGATAGAATCAAATTAAATTAGCTCTTGTGGTATAGTTATTTATTTATTTTTTATGTTTTTATTCATCGATAATTCTAATAAATTTCTATTATTTTATATACTATTTTCCTATTGATTATGAAGAAACTAACCATTAAATTTAATAGCATAAACTATTAAATTTATGATAAGCAAAGTTTAAGGAAATTTCAATGTTAACACAATGTACATATTACGATGCACAACAAAATAAGTATTGAACATGAATTGATCTTCAAAATTCCAATTATGAAAAAGATATTTTGCTTAAATATTATGTGTAAATATATTACATATGCACATTTTACTTATTTTAATAGGAGTTGCTTTTCTTATTTTTATGCTATATAGTTCTTTTCCAGCTGATATTCGATTTAATTGTACGAATTTCTATCTCAAGTATATATTTAGTATGCCAAGTTTATAAACTTGTTTGAGTAGATTAGTGGTCATCATAGACTTAAGCCTGCTTGGTTCAAAATGAATAAATAATTGATTTATTAATTCATTCTCTCCCACTTTCTCCCATCCTCTTTCATCTCTCACATTCTCTCTCTCTCTCTCTCACTCTCTCTCTCTCTCTCTCTCTCTCTCTCTCTCTCCCTCTCCCTCCCTCTCCCTCTCTCTCACTCCCTCTACCTCCCTCTCTCTTTCCTCCCTCTCTCTCTCCTCCCTCTCTCTCTCCTCCCTCTCTCTCTCCTCCCTCTTTCTCTTCCTCCCTCTCTCTCCCAACCTCCCTCTCTCCCTTATTGTCTTGATTAGCAGTGGTGAGTCAGCTGTCGAAGTGCTAATTCAGCTGGTGTACTTTGTTTCTTCATGCAATTAGAGCTTAGGTTAGCACCTTATCAACTCACCTTAACTCTATTTCCCACAACTTTATATAAAAAGAAACCAAAAAAACTCCTGACATTAAGCTCACTCATTTTTATTAGGACAGCTGTTTATCACCCATCAGATAACTTCATGTCGAATACTCAACTCCAACTAGAATCCAAGTATATACAGAAAATATATAGTAAACTTTGAAGAATTGAAATATTTATTTATTCTTCTTAAATATAAATAATAAAGATTGTATGTAATAAGTATCATTTTAGAATTAGCTGTAGAAACACAAAATTTAATTCTTAATATTGTGCAATTCCATGAAAAATATAGACCCTGATGAATATCATTGATTTTTTAATCATGGTATACTTTTGATTAATTTTTTCTTTATATGATTCAAATTCATTGTAAGTTGTTAAAATTTCAAGTAGTGTATTAATTTATTTATTTTATTTTAAGTATTTCATTGACGTATGTATTTATGGTAGACAAACCCAATAATAAATCTGTTTATTTATTTATCTATTTCTTATCATTTATTAATGCAAATCTACAAAGGATATTTTAATGTTTGCAAAACAACAAAAAAATTGATAATTTCACTGAATGTTTTAAAAGTTTATTATTTGAATTTTGCACAGATCTATGATAGATTACCACATTTGTCGGATACTACAATAACATTTAAAAAAATGTAATAAAAATAAATTTTTAACTTTATCATCTTAAAAGTAGTACTTGCCTTGATTTTCTCTTAATTAAGAGATATGATGTATTTAAGTTGTATTTGCTGCTTTAAATTGTTAAAATTCTTAAATAAATAAAACTTTGTTATTAATTACTTTCTACATGTTTTTTTTTGTATCTAGCAATGTACTGATTAATATTGCTTCAAATAAAAAAAAAAAAAAAAATCTTCTCCCTCATATTTTTATCACTAGAGTGCAGTAAAGTCTATGTACACACACATATATAAATAATATTTATTTATTACAATTATTATAAATTATGAATCTTAATATTATCTGGAGAAAAAAAAAATGAAAGAAGGCCATTCTCGACTTTATGAAATACACTTTAGTCATAAATAAAAACTATTTTCCAGGCAGGATGTGCTGCTTTCTAGTGAAGAAAATATAAAGCTCCTTGCTCTCATGTGATGACTACTGCACTCTATGGGCTTTTCTGAAAACTANTAAAAAATGTATTTTTTAATAAAGGATTATCTGCCAACGTTTCGGGTTACATTGTAAGCCATCTTCAGGGCTATCATGAAGATGAGAGAGGACGTCCTGTCCCTAAGTTCACATTTCCATGACTCTCACAATGTAAGCCGAAACGTTGGCAGATAATCCTTTATTAAAAAATACATTTTTTTAAATTTGTGTTTTTTTGGATCTACCTTGACCGAACCCCAAGTAAAATCATCTTAGAATAATATCTACAGTCAACAAACTCTCCTTTTAAAACATTTTCTATCTAATATACAGCTTATTATTTATTTATTTGAGGGGGGGGAGTGGGAAGCTATTTTTATTGTCTGCAAAAAAACAAACATAAACCACTCAAAATTACGTATCATAGTATTAAAATCTTTTTAAAAAATCTACAATATTTATTTGAATCTTATAGGGAGTCAGAAAATAATCTTACTACTTCAGCCGGGAGTCGAACTCGGGTCTCTCACTTGCTGGGCGAGCATCTTTATTCATTTATTCTTCCTAATTATAAATAATAAAGATAGTCAGTTGTATGTAATAAGTATAATGATTTTTAGAATTACCTGTAGAAACATGAAATTTAATTCTTGATATTGTGCTATTCAAGGAAAAATAAATAGACTCTAATGAATNACTTTCTATTAACATCTATATTTTAAGGAAATCAATTATATACGTTACCATTTTATAACGTTTTTATCTATTATATTTACCCTTATTGAAACGTTATAAATATGAATTTTTACGCATATAATTGCGTTTCTTCGACCAACCCAGCTTTTAGATTAAAGCCATTGCTTTACATTAACAAGAATAACTGATTGTCAATCCTCTTACATATATAAATATATATTCTGATAATTTAAATTATAAATATTTAATTATTTTCAGGATTGTAATTTCTATCATTAAAATCTTATAAAATTTGTTAGAGATTGCAATCATTGAAGTTTTTTTTATAAATGACATTAATCATAGCAAAAATCAATGCGATCTTAATATAATCAGGAATAAAAAAAAAAAAAAAAAAGTCCATTCCCGATTCTTTGAAAGACACTTTAGTCATAAATATAAGCTATTTTCAGGCATGATGTGCTGCTCTCTAGTGAAGAAAATATAAAGCTCCTTGCTCTCAAGTGATGTCAACTGCGCTCTATGGGCGTTTCATAAAACTAAAACATCTTCTATGGAATATACAGCTTAGTATTATTTATTTATTGGCGGGAGGGGAGGGGGGGAGGTAAGCTATTATAATTGCCTAAAAAAAAAAAAAAAAAAACCATAGACCACTCAAATTACGATTCATACCGCTTATGATTAAAATCTAATAAAAAAAAAATAATCTACAATAGAGTTTTTTTGACCGTAGATATTATTCTTAGATGATTCTAAAATCATCGAAGAATTAATCTACAATATTTTCTCACTTATTTCATAACATATGTTAAAGCATATAAAGTAATTTTGGATAATGTAATATGAAAATAGCATAAAATTCAATAAATTATTGGTTTAAGATGAATTTGAAAAACATCTATTTGTGGCAGAACTCATCCAAATATAATGAAATATATACATGTGGGAACAAAAAAAAGTTTATATAAACACTTCAGTCAAGAAGGATACATCCCAAAGGGGATAAGAGTGTAGGAAGTAGAGCAATGTTATCACCACAATTGAACCCACCTAAAGTTATTTGATCAAATTAAATGAATTTTTTAAACCTCCCACGACTGGGGAGAATCTACATCTCAAATTTCATAATTTTCATGTATAATCACATCAGAAGTTTTCACTTATGAATTTTTATAATTTAACAGTAGTTCACACAATTTCTTAAAATCCGTTAAACTGGTTTCCATTAATTTTTTGATTTAGTTTCTGAATGTTCCGAGATTTCACCTAATTTTTATTATTTTGATCCAAGGTTAATTAATTTTACTGATAATGTAAAGGTAAAATTGCTGATATTCATAGGAACTGCAGTTTCTTTTAATTTACATTAATCATAGCAAAGATTAAAGAAATCTTAATATAATTTGCAGCAAAAAAAAAAAAATGATAGAAGCCCATCTTAATTACTGAAAAACACACTGACACTTTAGTCATAAATATAAGCCATTTTCCAGGCAGGATGTGCTGCTATCTAGGGAAGAAAATATAAAGCTCCTTGCTATCAAGTGATGACAACTGCACTCTATGGGCTTTTCTGAAAACTAAAACATTTTCTATCACATATACAGCTTAGTTTTATTTATTTATGTGCCCGGGGGGGGGCATAGCTAACAATATAATAATATTATTGCCTTTAAAGAAAGGAAAAAAACAACCATAAACCACGCAAAATTACGCTTCATACCGCACAGGGTTAAAATATAATAAAAAAATAAAATCTGCATTTCATAATAAACTCAGTGATCTAACCATTTTTAGCGGCCTTAGTTTATGTTGCATCAAATAAATATCAGTACTTGATTATTAGATAAGACTATTTTAAAACATTTTTTTTTTTTGTTTATGACTGGGAGAGCTTAACTAAATTTAATTGCCATGTTTACTAATTAATTTCATAAATAACTAACCAACTATAATAAAATTGTTACATTGGTTTTAAGGAAATTTAAATTTCTATCAAAAAGTAAAGCAGCGACTCCACCTATTAACCGATATTTGTCTAATTTTGATAAAAGAATTGAGATTTAAATCTTTGTTTTCGTTTTAAATATTTTAAAAGTAATACATCGGTTACAACAATAGTAAAAGTAATAAAACGATCATATATAAAAGATCGTTCTTGTTGAAAACTGTGGAAGCCTAGCTAAAATAATTCGGTCAGCTTAAGACCGAAAACCTTTTTTTTTTAACCTTTATTTACAGTTACCAATAAAAACATTTTGTAATTTGATTACAATGAATAGTAAAAATAACATTCAATGACAATCACGTGAGGAGAAAAGGTGACAAATGACACCACTCAAATTATTTACAGACTATGTCCCCAGGAGGTCACGGAGCCATCTTCGTTTGAGTCGACGGGAAGGGTTGTAGGGGTTGGAGTTGGAAGACATGGTCTGTGCTAGTGAATTTGGATGGTATGGCAGTTTACTGTGGAAAAGGGTGAAGCGCGAAGAAATAAGGTCTTAAACAAAAAGGGATATTGAGATTGTGGTGAAGGGATGATTTGGATACGTAATAGGGAGCATTTGACACCACTCTCAAAGACCGAAAACTACTGAACTAATATCGAAAATTAGTTTACCCCTGTTCTTGTGAAGTACCAATTTTCATTGGAATTAGGTTAAATATTTCTAAATAATTTGAGTTAATGGATAAAGTCTTACAATAGCTATAACTTTCAGACGGTTAGACATGTTAAGCTTTGGATTTACAAATAAGACGAAGCTTATTATTTTCCTACAGATTCGATGTATGTATCGTTGTTATATCAAATTATTAACAACACAAGTTCGGAGCCTTTAGAATGTCACTTTACACGAAGACTAAGGCTTAAACATTTTGACTAAAACTAATCTCTCTAGATATTTTCTTTGACACTACAAAACTTATTGTTTGATATTAGGTTTTATTTTTAATTTTTAAAGTCTATGTATACTGAAGGCGATTTAATCTAGCAAATTGCGCTACAAATTAATTAATTCCCATTATTATGGAAATTAAGAAATTATATATTAAAAGAATAAAAGATGCATAATTAGTAGAGAATTTTTTTGGGGGTTCCGTCAAGGTTGATCCAAGAAAATACAATTTGTATCAACAAGTCCCCTCTCACCTTCATGATAGCCCTGAAGACGGCTTACACATTTTTTAGAATTCTATTTATTTTGGATCAACCTTGACCGAGTAATTTTCTACAATTCTTACAAAAAAAAACCTACTAAAATATTCGCATCGTAGAATTAGTACAAATTAATTATATTCCACATGTTCCATTAAAGACGGACATAGGGAATTGACTAGTTTGATCTTCCAAGTCCAACTTGGTAAGATCGTTGAGGCAGGCTAGGGCCGCATCCTGGAACAAACATGAATATCTCGGCTATCTCGGGGAAATGCGCTAGAATCACATTTGCATACATTTTTGAAAATAAATAAAATAACTATAGTGTAATGAATGCAATTAGTGTGTGGGAAACCACTGCACATTTAGCAATTTTTAGTAGATTCCATCCGCGAATTATCTAATAATGAATGGAAACCTTTTCAAATTTAAGTAATTATAATTAGATATTACATCTCATTTGCCTAATATCAAGTGGAAATTTTGTAATATTTCTATAAATTTTAAATTATTGAAACTATACCAGATTTATTTAATGTTATGGGGAACGACTCCGCAATTTCACATTTCACTGTGTTCAATGTTGGATTCATAACACAATGTTCAATATTTGCGATTCAATTATGAATTATTATATTTTTTAGAATGGAGCTCTACGTTTAAAGTATATATATTTCTATNGGGGCTGAAGAGGTTTTCCAAATTTTTAGAGACCAATTTTAACAAAACGCATTACAACATCTCATTTTTGTTCTCTTTGTTTTCACTGTACCTTCATCTGTTACCTTGTAAACCTATAGTTATCCGAGATTGCAGGTTTCTTGATTTCATCATCAATCCAAGACGACCGAACCTATTGTCTAGAGTTCGCCCTCTTGAAGGGTTAAAGTCTATATTTTTGTTCTCATAGCTTTCCTCCCATCTTCACTTTTTGCGCCAAAAATATATTCTTTGTCAATTAACATCACGCCTTTACTTTTAGCAAAATCTTTACCATAAGGAAAACAAGATTTTCACAAAGGGTTGGTAGCATAATTATATTTCTTTGAAACTTTTTTGATGTTTCATGGAAGAAGCTGAAAATGTAGTCTGCTCAAATAATATAAATATATATATATATTATAAACTAGGCTCCGCAATTTTAAGTAGCATTCGATATGGAAGTTTCTATCCTAAAACCTTTTGAGATGTTCGTTAATGGCTTAAATTGGTGGAGAAGACTAGAGCACAATGTAAACTAGAAATACCTTCTTCATTATTATCATTGCGAAGAAATTTATAGAACTGAATATGTGTCAAATGTAATTTCCTATATCTATTTGGAATACATAATATATTTATTTCATATAACAATTTTCAGAAAAAACGTATATTGATGTATATTTAAGAATTTTCAGGTTTCAAAATTTATAGACTGTGTCGATATTTGGACTAAGTTTTACAAAAATGTAAAAAAAAAAAAAAGGATTGAAATCGGATGATGGGAAGTGGTAGCATAAACGAATACAAATGGAATAGTCAGTAATACTCTAGTTATTATTATTGTTGTTACGAAAAAATGTATTTAACAAAATTAGAATTCATTATTAATTTAATTAAATAAATTAGTGTTCACGTAGGCTTCGTCGGTCGTCAGATGTATTTACCATTTCATCTTCCGGGTTGGACCGAGTCAAATTGTTCTTATTTGCCGAGCTTTCGCACATCATGTGATGGCTTCTTCAGGGCTGAAAAGAGAATGAGAGTTGTAAAGAGAGATTTTTAAAATTCCAGATGGTATATATTTACCATGTTTTATACACCAGGTGGTGTATAATCCCGGCGCGGTCTTGTCCTTGGGCGAAGTCTGCCTTCCCATTGGTTGATACTGTGTTCTGGTGGCTGGTCTCTGGAGTAGTCAGGTAGCTGGTCACTGATTGGTTGGATCCTCTTGTCAATTAGCG
>KZ808467.1:106173-130976 GCA_000696205.2 Oncopeltus fasciatus | reverse complement strand
TTCTATTATCCGTCTTCATTGGTTTCTGCAAACCATCTTCTGTTGGCGAGCGCTTTCGGACATTGTCCATCCTCGTGGCAGAATACATGTGTCCACTGTCACTGTCTGTATTCAACGGCAGTTGTCAACTTCAAGGCAGTTGAATACAGACAGTGACAGTGAACTCATGTATTCGGCCACGAGGATGGACAATGTCCGAAAGCGCTCGCCAACAGAAGATGGTTTGCAGAAACCAAAGAAGACGGATTACAGAAGGTATGATAGTTCTATATTCATTGGTAGTTATAATAACTCTTTAGATAAAATATGTTGGAATAAAAAATAAATAAAAAAAACCATTTCTAGATAGATTATTAATTCACTCACTTTTCAAATGGAATTAGACGATAAAAAGTGTTGATTTATGATGATATTTCAATAGCATTTTAATTGCCTGTTAAAATTTTATAATTATTTTATTAACGAGAATAATTCTCCTGACTGTTTAATATCAGCGAGTTATAATAAACAGAATAAGTTTAAGGAAATTGCTACGGAAGACCCTGTATACAAAACGGCCGTTGAGCCTACGGAAAACACTAAAGACTCGCTTTTGAGTGCACAATTAAAGTTTTAGAAGGCGGCCTCCCTTTAATGGGCCGCTAAGTGAAGAGCCCTCTGCCTTCTAAAGAATGCCTTGTAATTATCTGAGGGGAGAGGAAATATTTGATGACAAAATAAAGCGTAGACGGGGCAGCGAGGACAAACCAGAGCAGGGTACAGCACACCCTCTACTGTAGATAGGCTGGTGATAATATCCCAAAGGGATGTTCAAATATTGACCCGGACTTGTAGGGGGTGGGGGGTGACTTGAAAGAGCTTCTTGATTAATTTTTGCTGCTTCCCCAATCCGCTTAGCTGGCCGACGCCACCCTCTCCTCCTTCGGCTCTCTGTCTTCTCCCCACTCAATCTTACCCACCTCTCAAAGGGGGACTTATTTGAGGATTTTTTTTTATTTTCATATTATGTGAACGAACAACCGGAATTAATCTGAAATAAATTTTAGATGTTTGTCGACGTATGACTATATAAATTCTTAGATGATTTTAGTTGGGGTTCGGACAAGGTAGATCCAAAAAACACAAATTTAAAACAAATTTATTTTTTAATAAAGGATTATCTGCCAACGTTTCGGCTTACATTATAAGCCATCTTCATTCAGGGCTGCCTATCATGAAGACGAGAGAGGACGTCCTGTCCCTTTGAGTCATGGAAATGTGAACTTAGGGTCAGGACGTCCTCTGTCGTCTTCATGATAGCCCTGAAGATGGCTTACAATGTAAGCCGAAACGTTGGCAGATAATCCTTTATTAAAAAATACATTTTTTTAAATTTGTGTTTTTTGGATCTACCTTGACCGAACCCCAACTAAAATCATCTAAGAATAATATCTACGGTCAACAAACTCTCCTTTTGAATATGACTATATAAAATTTAAATCAGCATTGGAAAATATAATTTCAATATTGTATCGTCCAGAATTTCAGCCAGGGAATTGAATTTAAATTTCCTTTAATCTTCAAAGATGTCTATGTTTGGAAATTATTTCTATAAATAATCTAAAGGGTTATTATGACTACCGATGAATATAGAACTATCATACCTTATATTATACATCTTCTGTTGGCGAGCGCTTTCGGACATTGTCCATCTTCGTGGCAGAATACATATGTTCACTGTCACTGTCTGTTGAGTTGAATACAGACAGTGACAGTGGACACATGTATTCTCCCACGAGGATGGACAATGTCCGAAAGCGCTCGCCAACAGAAGATGGTTTGCAGAAACCAATGAAGACGGATTACAGAAGGTATGATAGTTCTGAATTCATCGGTAGTTATAATAACCCTTTAGGTAAAATAAGTTGGAAAAAAAAAAAAAAAAAAAAAAAAAAAACCTTTTTAGATAGAATGTTATGATAAGTGTGAATATAGAAATAATTATCATACCTTTGATATTTTGGTATGATTCGGCCACGAGGATGGATAATGTTCGAAAGCGCTCGCCAACAGAAGATGGTTTGCAGAAACCAATGAAGACGGATAAAATAGAAGGTATGATAATTATTTCTATATTCACACTAATCATAATATATTTACCGTTTCTTCTTCCGGGTTGGACCGTGTCAAATTGTTGTTATTTGTCGAGCTTTCGCACATCATGTGATGGCTTCTTCAGGGCTGAGTAGAGAATGAGAGTTGTAAAGCCTACGTGAACAACTAATCATAATATTTTTTTTTTTTTTTAACATCCCCTGCAATCACTTTGGGTCATTGAGAGGGACCATCTCAATAGAAATGCTACAAAGCATTATAGACACTTATGATATTGGACCTTTGAGTGGTTATATTTAATAAATATATTTTAGATATTATTTTTCCGAATATTTAAAGACCACCCATGTTGAGTCGCTCTTTAAAAAAGAGTATAAATTTTCAGCTGAAATCATAAAACTAATATCACTTTTATCTACTATCTAAAAAATTGTTTAAAAAAAAAATACATTTTCAATAGATTCAGCGAAGCATTTCTGTAAAAAAAAAAGTTTTTTTTCGCAGGAGGGAGATCAGCTTTCAAAAAAGATATAATGATCTCTACAGTAATATTTCACTATATAGAAAATATTGTTCCTTCTTAAAATGACAATATGAAGTTTACTGAATTCTCCGCTTATATAAAGCCTATGCCTAAGTTTTGGTATAATTGAAAAAATTAGAAAATTATGAAATTAGAGGAATATATTTCCTCTTATTAGCCCTTTCTCAAACATCAGAAGCAAAAAATTAGAAACTCATGACATTTTCGGTTATTGAATTGATTGGGAGGATATTAAAAATGGAGTCCCACAAGGTCCTGTTTTAGGTTTCTTTAATTTCATAAAGGTATGTAACTGAACTTCTAGCCAATCTCAAAACATGTGATTTATACTAGTATAGTCATATAAAGTTCTGAAATTTGCTATGTTCGTGAAATTTAAGATTATAAATTTGCACTTAATGGGAACAAAACATATTCTAATGATTTCTCAATTACAATATCCTCTTCTGAATTTTTAAAAACTAAAAATATCACATTGAATGAATTACTCAGAATTTATTGAAAATGAAACGTATCATCACCAGTAATAAAAACATTTCAACAATCCCCCATAATCGTAAGAAGCCTAAATTATTTTGATCCAGAAGTGTTAACTATATTTGAAAGTAAATTAAAATACAGTACATTTCTTTCTACATCATGGACTTAATATTGGATGAACACCGTTTATCATAAAATATTCAGCGTATTTTTTTAAAAATTTATATTGTCCATTTACTAAAATATTTCATTTACTGTAATATTTATATTAATTCCTTTCATTAATAATTCAGAATTTGGAAGTTGATACTGTATTATAATTTTTTTATATTGGTAGTACTTATCATTATGAATATTTAAAAAAAATAAAGTGTATATTTTCTCGGAATGTATGTCATCTAATTTTATCTTTTCAGTTTAACGGATTTTTCTTCCTCGAAAAGTATAACAGTAGATTTTTTCTAAGTTGTTTAATGAAGTTCAATTTTTCTGTTATTTAATCAATGATAACAGAATCATTTTTAATGGATTTAAATTAAATGATAAGCGTATAAAATTACCCGTTCTTATCTTGTTTTTCTGTTGAAATCGTACGTTGAAAGGGGGTTAAGGCCAAAATTTATAATCCTAATATCTTCGTTTTTATTTTATTTATGAAAAACTTTCAGGAACATAATAGGTGTAAAATGTATTTTTATTATGATTATCTCTATAATATTTTTTTAGAAAACTGCTTCTTAAGGAACTTATTCACGAATGTAACTACGATGTGTGAGCGCTTTGCCAATTCTTCCTTACCGGCCAGTCAAGAGAAAACTTTAATGGTCACGTATTTTACGCTCATTGTTCTCTTCGGCTTGTAAATATAATATCGTAATTTACTCATACTAGTAAATATCTGAAATGAAACGTGGGAAATCTGGTTAGATTATGCATTTCTTGGGTGACAGACTTTTTGAAAGACTTCATTCTAACTATCAAGGATTCAAAAATTTTTCAAATGATACCGATGAAAATTGAATTGTTGACGCTTGCGAACCACGGAGTAATGACCCTTGGAGTCGGGGGGCCTTGGGTGGGGGGGGGGGGGGGGGGGGGGGTGGAAGGAAGGCAGTGGGCGTGGCGAGACTATAGAGGATTATGTCGGTAGAGGCGTTCAGCTATATCTGGAGTCATCTCTCTGCACTCTCGGCGGCAGCACAGATTAAAGGGGGGCTCGCCGAGTGGGTTCAAGACGCAGAGGAAACAAGTTTTTGTTGAGGGGCAGAGATCGGTAATCTGCTCTCCGTGGACTTCCAGCAGAGGTCAGAGGCGCTCTGTAGAGTGCTCTATCGGCAACAGCCCTGATTCCAGCTGCTCTAGAACTGCCGCTAGGCCTCACTCCCAAGAGAGGTGTTGTCAATGAATCGCAATTTCTCTCACCATTTAGCTCGTTAGCTCTTAACCTAACGCCATTACAATCCAATGTCATACTAATATATTTTTTTTAAATTTTATTTATAGTGTTAGCCTCCTTTCCAACCACCAAGGGTCATGGAAGGGTGAGGGGGCTATCTGTCACCCCATTCTAAACATCCATATCTTAGGACAAGCTTTTATTCATCGATAAAAGTTTGCCCTAGCGGGATTTGAACCCGCAGCACCAGGATTGCGAGACCCGTAGGGTTTCCCTGAGATATCCTTGGCTAAAGATTAACATGGGTCAATAGAATGAAGAAATTTAACAAATTATTCATTTTTTTTTTTACCGTTTCTTCTTCTGGGTTGGACCGTGTCAAGTTATTGATAGTTGCCGAGATTTCGCACATCATGTGATGGCTTCTTCAGAGAATTTTCTTTCTTTCTCTACTCAGCCCTGAAGAAGCCATCACATGATGTGCGAAAGCTCGGCAACTATCAACAACTTGACACGGTCCAACCCAGAAGAAGAAACGGTAAATACATCTGACGACCTCGAAGCCTACGTGAACAAATTATTCATTGATAACCCCGCTCCCGAAATCATTTATTTTTTTAGCAGTTTTTTCCATAGGGAAATCAAGCTATTCATAAGTTGGTGAATTTTGAAAAGTTTCAACAGATCGTCACTAATCTGAGATGATAAAACATAGTAAAATTTTACATGAATACATGTGTGTGTGATTTGTATTTGAACCTCCATTCATAAACTGGTTAAGTTCTTATATGGTTGAAATCGGCCAATGAGGAGGGGTAATTATTATTTATTCTTTGTATTAAGAACAAAATAGTTTTAAAATAAAATTCTGTTACATTTTGCAAAAAAAAAAAAAGTACAAATTAGGGAGGTATTAAATAATGCAATTATGACACTCTTATTTTTTAAATAGTGAAACAATATTCAATAATTAGTCTTTTCATAGCTAATCCTCGAAAGAATTAAGTTATTAATTTTTGGCTTACATTTGTTCAGAGAAAGGGCGATTTTAAAAGAGAAACAGATGTATAATTTGAAATCTTTGTTTTTATTTGAGTTATAAAAAATTTATAGGTGTAAATTTTAAAATAAATTATGATTATGTCTTAAATTTTTTTTTTTTTTTTTTTTTTTTTTTTTTTTTCTTTTTTTTTTTTTAAAGAGGTAGGGGAATGCGTTACGCAGACCCGCTGCTTAGCCAATGTTGGTCAAACAGCGGGAACTGTGGGACTCCTGAGAACAGACTACCCACTAAACCCCCTTCCTCTGGGCTGGCAAGAGAAAGCCATTGCCCATTTGGACTCAGGTTTTCAGTTCTCCAAAGATCTTAATGCCATCAATGAAAATGGAAGGTTTAAAAGCCTCCCTTTATGTTTTTCCAGTCCTTGACAAAGGTGGTCAAGGCTTGGAAGGAGGTCTCATTGTTAACAAAATCCCTGGGAGTAGGGCTATAGTTATTCATGGTCCGAAAGGCTTTTAGGCGTGCTCCATCGAATTCCGGGCATTCCAGAAGGACGTGGGCAGCATCCTCGCTTGTTGCACCGCAGCTGCACGCTGGGGAATCTCGCCTTTTGAAGAAGTGCAATTTGCTGGCAAAGTTTCCGTGCCCACTCAGAATTTGCGTCAACCAGTGGTCGAGCTCGACGAATGGCTTCGACATTCGCTCTAAGACGCACGGGAAGAAGAGTTTGGTAACTGCTCCCTTTCCCGTGCACCTCCAGCGCGCCTGCCACTCGCTCAGGACTTCGGACTCAATACGCTTTACAATTTCTTTTTTGTTCAAATCCCGACCGTCGTGTTCGCACCGGAAACGCTCGACAACCTGAAGCCAGCGAGGTGGGAGCCTCCGGGGTGGTCTCTCATCTGAGCTCATAAGCCGCTTGGCCACCAAGGAATTAATTAATATGTCCCAAGGTGGCGCTCCAGCAAGCACCTGCAAAGCCTCCGTGGACACTGTCCGGTAGGCCTTGGTAACTCTTATCAGCGCAGATCTCTGGAGTTTCAGCAGGCTCTTTCTGTGTCCTGCGTGGAGTGATCCTCCCCATGCAGCTCCTGCGTACAACATCGTGCCAACGATGCAAGCCCTGTAAATCGTGGCGTTGTGGCGAAAGGCGAGTCCCCATGTAGCGGACGAGAGCCTCGCGAGCATTGAGACCAGGCGAATCATCCTATCGCTCAACCTCGTAATGTGGGGGCCTATACCCAAAGTTGGCGAAAAGGATACGCCCAGGTAGACTATCTCCTCCGGGAATGCGATAAGGCGACCATTCAGGAGTACTCGAGGCGGGTGTCTTACATCAAAGCGTCCCTTTGTTACCGCCGCGACCGTTTTGGTCTCTGAGAGAGTCATTTTATTCGCTTCGCACCAGGTCTGTGCAAGGTCAGTCATCTCTTGGGCCTTGAGAAGAACCTCCCTTCTCGACCGCCCGAAGACCGTGGCCGCCAAGTCATCCACATATGCTACCACGGCGACTCCGTGCCCCTCCAGCGACTCGAGAAGACCGTCGAATAGGGCTTTCCACAATAGAGGACCCAGCACGGAGCCCTGCGGACATCCGCACTCCACCTCCACTGCAGCGCTCTCGGTTCGACTACTGATCTCCGCTCGCCTCTCGCCCAGGAAGCTACTCAGCAGCTGAAATAAGTTGCTGGGAATCGCCCAGTCCTGAAGTCTTGCCAGAATGGCAGGCCACCAGGCCCGGTCGAAGGCGCCCGAGATATCAAAAAAGACGGTCAAGGCGTAGCTCGACGGGCTGGTCGAAATCTGCTCCCGGAGCCTCTGGATCGCGTCCTCCGTGCTTTTGCCCTTTGTGCAGCCAAACTGGCCAGGGTGGGTCCTGGCCGACGAGTAGGGGTCCACTGCCCTCTTGATGAGGGTCTCCAGGATTTTTCCTAGAACAGGCAGTAAACTGATAGGGCGGTAACTGCTCGGAAGCTGTGGGTCTCTCGGACCCTTCTTAAGGAAGGTGACGACCCTCGCTCTCTTCCAAGCCTTCGGGAAGTATCCAAGGTCCAGACACTCGTTGTACAAGGATCGCATTACTACGCAGAGGTCCCTGCCAATCGTTCGGATCATCGGTGCGCTGATGCTGTCCAGTCCCGGAGATCCCTTTTGATTCTGGGAGGCTACGGCCAGTTCCACATCCAGCTCATCCCAGTGTTCGGATAGTTCGGTACCCGGAGGAAGGCGCGACCTTACCCGGATAGCCCTCTGTTCCGGGGAGTCGTCCTCCGGGTCGTCCCTTGGGAATAAGGTCTTTAGAATAAGGCGGTTGGACTCAAGGCGGGAAGAAGCCACAACTCCTCCGTGGGCCACGGCAGCGTCTGCCACTCTCAGGTCGAGTTCTCCCTTGGCTATTCTAAACGGAAGCCCCCAAGGGTCATTCTTGCTTTGCTCTCCAATGAATTTCCTCCAAGACAGCTTCTTAGCTCTTGATATGATCTTTTTGTATTCCCTGGCCAGCGTGGCGTGGATTGTTTTATTCAGTTCCTTTATCAGCGGGGAGCGGCTTCTAAGGTACGCCCTTCTTGCAGCTATCACGCTCTTTCGAGCTTCAGCGACATCCGCCGACCACCACGGGACGCCTTTCCTTCTAGTTCGTACTACCGGGATGGACTTGTCGGCCGCGCCTGTAATGGAGTTGGCGATGGTCTGGACCTTTTCGTCGATTGAGGCTTGTGTGTTCGCTGGGTGGAGGAGAGCCGGGGTCGAAGACAGGGTCTCCCGCGCGGTGGCGGAAAACGAAGGCCAATCCGCCTTTCCAAGGGCGTATCTCTTCCCTACCAGACGCTCCGGGCGGCGAAGTCTACTCATATTGAAGAGCAGGGCAGCATGGTCACTAGTGGTAATAAACTCAGCGCGAACCTCGCCAAGTCGTGTGCACATGATTGGAGAAGCCAAGACGGCGTCAATGGCCGACGAGCCAATCTGGTTCCTAAAGGTTACTCGGACCCCGCCGCATTTCGCAACGGTCAGTCCGTTGAGGACCACGAACTCGTTGATCTTGGCACCTCGGGCGTTAGTCGTGGAAGATCCCCACGATTCGCTCCATGCATTGAGGTCGCCCGCGATTACCACTGGACCACGCAGGGAGTCAAGAACCCGCTGCATCTCCTCAAGCGTGCCGCGCACAGCCTGTTTAGGCGGAAAATAAATCGAGACACAATTAAATGGCGCCCCCCCTGGGTTGACAGACGCTACCGCGATGTTATCGGAGCAGAGGTGCGACAATGAAATTATATCTACATTGGGGGAGGTAGAGGCCACTGCGGCTCTTATGTTTCCCTCGCCCGCATTAGCCACCACCCTCCAACCCGCCGGGACCGCAAAGATTTTTTGCCGGCGGACCGGAGGTTCCTGAATGAAGACTAAGTCCAGGCGCCTTTTTGCGGTCTCATGTCCTAGTTCCCCCAGGACGGTCGGGCTCCTTCTTAGGTTGAGAGACGCCATCCTGATCTCACCGTTCCCGCGAGAAGTCCACGCACGTGAGAGGCGTCCAATAGTCTCGGGATTCGTCTCGTTATCCATAGAATGTGCCGTCAATCCGAGCCGCCACTCGATTTCCATAGGCCGGACATCCCTTGTCACTGGCCGGGTGGTCGTTTCTCCGTTTACTCAAGGCGCAGTTTGCGCATTTTGGTGGCTTTTTGAGGTTCGGGCAACTTTTGGCCTCATGGCCTTTCCCTGCACACCAGCTGCATGTTTGGGTTGGGGCCGGGCATCTAGCCCCTATGTGGCCGAAGTCCTGGCATTTGTAGCATCTAGGGAGGTCGATGAAGTCTCTCCCGCCTATCAAAAACCAACCTACTCGAAGTGGACTCTGGGTGAGGAACTTTCGTCCTTTTCCGTCTGTTTCTACAACCCACTGGGAAAGAAGGCAGTTTCTCCTTCCTCTCCTAAAAAGGGGTCTGACCTTCAGGGGAAAGGCAGCTGCAGCTTCCAGCCTGGTCTTCAGTTCCTCTTCAGACCACGCGTCCGGGACCCCTGTTAATAATATCCTTGGGCCTCTTGGAGTCAGCTTTACAGCGCTGATGGCTCCTCCATTGAACCCCTCAGCGCTTAATATCTTATCGGCTGCTGCTTCGGAACTCACCCGTAGGGTGATTGTTCCGTCATTTGCAGCAAAGACTCTTTTGATTTCCGTGCCGAGTGTGTTGGGTAGGATAACTTTGTCGAGAAGCCCCGCCACAGACTTCCTGGGGCTCTCTGAGTTTGCAGACCGTGCCCGAATCTTAATATTAATGGGCCTCTCACCCACAGGCTTAGAGGCCCTATCCTCCAGTCGAGCCAGCAAGATAGCTCTAGTGTCCTTCTTTGGTCTCTTTTTTTTGTTTCTTCTTGTGGTCTTGGTGGTCCAGCGTTCCTCTCTGGCGTTGGGTGGTTCCCCTGCTGGGTTGACCTGGGCTAATCTGGGCGTGGGGGGGGTTTCCCTCGGGGCTCCCACTTTTTCACGAGAGCTGCTACCGTTTATCTCCTTCTCCGGCCCCGCCAATGGGACGGTGCGGCGTCGCCCACGGTCCACTGACATAGAGGGATTACTTTTAGGGGGTGAAGGGGGGATGTCTGGTTTCCGAGCCACTGTATTATTTTTTGCTTTCTTTTTCGAAGAAGACCTCTCGGCTGGGCCTGTCGGGGTGGAGAGAGACGGTTTTGTCAGTTTAGCCTCCTGGGGCCATTCGGGCTTGTCTGACGTGCGGTCCCTCACATAGCCCGCAACCGCCGAAAGAAATCTCTCAGAAAGCAAGACCCTCTCCAGGGTATCGGAGACTTTGTCGGAAGGGTCGTCCTTAACTTTCTTCTTCGGGCCCCCCTCACCGCCCGAACTTACAGAGACCTCCGTCGCAAGTTCTTGAATGAGGGAGACCAGCTTGGATACCTCGCTGGTAATGTGATCTTGGTTGGCCTTATTTATCCTCTTTTTGGGGTCAGATATGAAAGACTTCATATTGTCCCCAATCTTCTTGGCTTCTTGGACTATATTGTCAAAATCAAATTCGGAGGACGACTGAGGGGTCCCTCGGCCCCTCTTCTTTTGCTGCTCGGGCTGGGACTCAAAGATTATCTTTTTGTCTCCTAATGGGCCTATTTGGGAGATCGACGGCGAATCAAACGCCTTGTCCCCTGGGGCCGACTGTGTTCTGAGAAGCAGTGGCGGGGAGCGCGCCAAAGATGTTCTCCTGCCGAAAACTGCTTCATAGGGAAGGTCTGGGTCCGCAGTAGTAATATTTCCCAGGACTGCCTGACGGGGCACAGTCTCTGTGCAGGTAGCTTGACCCGACGTGCGGCCCTGCAACCGCCCCGTCCGGGGGTTCTCGGGTCCGAAGTCCGAGTAACTTCCACCGCTGACATTAATCTCCATAGTTTTACAGTTTTTTTTTTGTTTTTTTCCCCCTACGATTGCTCGACAGGGGTAGCCCCCTTCTCTCTCTGTTTGCCGACCCTGACCTCCGCAGGGATTGGGTACCACCGCCTTGGTCAAGGTTACTCGACGTAACGGGCCCCACCACGAGAAGGTGAGAGATAGGAGTTTTGGGAAGGAGAGGCTGTGGGTGGTCGCTTGGGAGACCACGCTATTGTGCAAAAGCACTACGCATCTCTCCCCCATTGGGACCCAATTATGTCTTAAATGGTATAGTATAAATATATTATGTCTAAAATTATTTATCAATTTTAGTAAGTTATTTGAGGAATATGGAAAGTGAATTATTCAAAAAAATAAAAACATTTAAGAGGCGAGAAATATAGGCTTCTATAGCATATTTCTCGTAAAGAAAACAAGCTCTTCACTTCACGTCTGTCCCATGTCTCAACTTTTGAAAAATTGTAATGGATCTTCAGCTATCCTACATTGAACTTTTGAGAAGCAAAAAATAGGGTTCGTTAAAAAAAATAAAACACATATACACGATAAAAATGTACCTAAGAAAACATATATAAAATGTAGTTTTATACATTTATAGTGTACATTTTTTTTTTTTAACTCATAATAAGAAAGATGTTAGAGAATGTAAGTTAGAGTGTTTAAACTTTAGTTGAAATCAGATGAAGAAAAAGGGGGTTTAGGAGCAGATAATAATTATATTGGTAATATATTTCATTATTATTTGAGTTTGAAAACATTGATAGATCATAATATTCTTAAAATTCAGTTTTCTAAAGTTGTTTACATTGAATAACATTTTTACGACAATAAACTTTTTAAGGAAGGAATTTACGAATGTAACTACAATGGGTGAGCACTTCTCCCACTTTTCTACTATCATTGATCTCTCCGGCCTGTAAATTGAATTTCCTCATTTTCTATTATCAATGTCCTTCTTTAGTGAAATTTGCTTAATTAAGCAGCTTCTACGAGACGGACTTTTTTTTCTCCGCAAATGTTTTTATTTTATTAAAGCTGTTGAGTTGAATTGAATTAATTTTGATGGACTCTATGTTCAACTTCTAGTACTTGTATTTATTTAATGCTACGACAAGGCACTAACGTGAATAAATTGGAAGTCTTCGAGGCGGGAACAATAACAGATTCGTTAACGAGCACAATCAAACCAATAAGGGGAGGGGACTAGATACCACGACTTGTGTCATTAAAAATAGGTTTAGCCTGACAACACACAGATACCAAAAATAATGGTCTTACCGTTCTAATAATAATAATAATTTTATTATCTATGGGATGTTGGTTGACTTGATGATCAGGAGGAGGAGATAATAGGGGTTCGGTCAAAGGTTTATTGAAAAATTGGTGAATCAATATGGTTTTATTTTTGCCAACGTTTCGGCTGAATTTCAGGCCATCTTCAGGGCTATGAGGATAACGAAGGGCATTTTAGTACCCCAACAACCATGGGTTAGAACACGCAATTCGTGACTCTCTCCCTTCTTAATTCTCACAGTCCTCAAAAAGGCCTGAAATTCCGGGCGAAAAGTTGGCAAAAATAAAACCATATCGGTTCAACCATTTGTTTTTATTTAATAACAAGCGGACCCGGCAAACTTCGTTTTGCAAATTTTTTTTTAGGGCATTGCTGGCCCTAAGCAAACATTAGTGTTTTATTATCACACGATTTAAATAGAGCTTTTATCGAAATTTACGGGCTTCAAATAAAAATTCACGGAATACCTATCATAAAGTTTTTTTCGCAGAATAATTTACATATGGTGTAGCTAATGGGCTCAATAAAAAAAAGAAACAGATGTATTTAAGGCAAATTGGAAATGAAAATTTGATTTTGCCACGCCCCTCCGTCCGCAGGCCGAATCAAAAATAAGACTTCACAGTGTCACCCACCTGTAAATTCTGAGGATTCCACGAAAATTTCATCAAAATCGGCCCAGCCGTTTTAAAGTCCATACGTTACATACATACACACATTCTATTATATATACATAGATGGTATTTTGTATGTTTGTTGAGTTTCTAAGTAATGTTGTTGAGTATAAATTNATTTATATATATATATATATATATATATATATATATATATAAACGTTTAACCAAACGCCGACTATTTCCTCCTTACAATTTTATACTTTATAGAAGACGCAATTAGTTGTTTATCCAACCAATACGATAGTTCAAGCACTTTCTTTTGATCTATGCACCTTTTAATAATGTTTAATACACATCATTTTCTAGCTAGCGCAATGGAAATCAGCATACTACTGGTATATGAAGAATGAAGATTCATCATATACTAAAATAAGTTCATGGAGCATCATCATTTATTTGCGAAACAAAAATAACATATTTACTAGAAAACATATGCGGGTTTTGTCCATTTTTTTGGTATATTATTGCGCTAAATGACGTGTAAATAGGATGCCTCTACACACTGCTGCAAATAGTATTAAAATTGTATTATGGACCGCAGATGAAAAGTTTACCCAAAGATGGGATCTCTCTCCCCTTGCGGATCAGATGGGGTTGTTATTACCAGAAGTGTAGTAAAGAGATTGAAACCGTACAAGGTAGAATGTAGAATAGGAAGCGGGAGATGGACTACCGCGCTAAGAGGATTACGGGCTCAGTGGCCTCCCCAGCCAGCTAATAACAGGGAGATCACAGCGGGAGGCTGCCGATTGGCTGTCTCGGCTTTTTGGCGGGAAGGGGACAGCAGCACTGATAACAGCCAGGAGTCGTATTGATTTAGAGGAGATAACAGCGCACATGACAAGGCATGTGCCGAATCGAGAAAGCACCTGCTAAGCTACGATCGAGCATTCCAAAGAGAGTGTTATTGCAAGAGTAAAACTTACTTTTGTCTGATTTGCCAATGTCAGTGAGTAATAAACAAAGAGATTTTACTGTTTCGGACAAACAGAGATTGTCGAAAGTTGCTCGGGTACCTTCATCCATACCGAGTTCAGTCATTTGTGATAAATTAGACCTTAAAAAGTAGATTGTGGTGAATTTAGCCAAATAAGATCCTGTAATTATTTCTAATGGAGAGTTTCTGGATCCAAAAAAAAATATAATTTTTAAATAATGTGTTGTTTTGTTTTTTTCAATTATCCCTTAACGTTTCGGCTTACATTGTAAGCCACCTTCAGGGATATCATGAAGGCGAGAAGAGACGTCCTGTTACCTGGGCAACCATATATACGTCATGAGTATGGGAGCCAGGTGACACAAAGTCCTCTCTCGCCTTCATAATAGCCCTGAAGATGGCTTACAATGTAAAACGAAAAGTCAGGAGATAATAAAATAATACACATTATTTTTTAAATTATATTTTTTGAAGCTACCTTGACCGTACCCCATAAAAAAAAATCTACTTATAATTATTTATTTTTATCGATCAAGAGGAATAGTACTCCATATGATTGTGAACCTATACGTAGTGCAAGTCTTTCTCGTAGCATCACACCAGAATATATTTAATTTCCTCATGAGAGTAACCCTGCCATAAGGGAGTTTAAGGGATTTCTGCACATACCACACAAATATTGTATACTATGTATATGTATAGAAAATAAATTCATAAGTTGATAACAATATACGAATAACAAAAAAAAAATAATAAAGCAAACAATAATTATCAACCAAAGAACAAAAGAACGAGAAAAAAAGAATTGTAACAAAAAGAATGAATGAAATGAAAGAAGAACTTTGAAATCAATTTAAAATATGAACAAGAAAAGAAAGAAAAAACTATACAAGACTGATTATTTAAATAATATTTATTAAACACCACCATATTTAATTAGAGATTTAGACGTGTTTATATAAAGTTATTATAAATGACCATCACTCTCTGAATTCTATATTTATTGATATGGAACAGTAGAATAACATTTTTTAATTATATATTATATCATACATGTGAATGATATAACTATTATCAATTAGAAATTAAAATTAATTTAATTACATTTTAGGGATTGAGCTAAATTCTTTAAGGATGTTTTATCATGTCTAAAGGGGTGATGAAGAGAATTTTTGGATTTGACTCAAGCATATGATAGTCAATCTACAGATCGAAAAATGTTGAAAAATATACTCAAAAGAATTCATAGAAAATATTAACTAGATGCAAGGAGAAAACTCATAAAATAGAGTAGTATATGAAGAAGAGGGAAATATCTGGAGTAAATGTTTTTAATAAAGAAAAAAAACCAGTATTTAATGGTAGAAGCAATTCGACCGTTCGTGAACTACAAATAACTTTTTAACTGAAAATAACTTATTTAATATGCATTGTAATACATTATAATTTTTGAAATATTTTATACAATAGGAAAAATCTGTTGAGATAAGTCACACTAGTACAATTTTACTTATACGTGTGCATATATAACACAAGAGATGGTAAACTTGTTACAAACTCCACTGCTGATTAGGATTAGGATCAGGTTATAACGATAAACATCATGGTTATTACGCCCTGACTGTTGGGGTTTATCTAGGGTTAAATCTGTTATCCATTCTTTTAAATGTTTTCCGTTTTTTAGTGTTTGTTTACATTACGTTATATAGTACTTGGTGTGCAATAAGTTATATTCGTAAACCTACACACAGACATACACAAATATAGATACAATATCATTTTAAAAACAGAAATATAAATTATATAACTTAAAAAGTAAATTAACAATTAAATTTGAAACAATAGATAAACAATTTTAATATAACAACAATAGCAACAACTCCACTTCTGATCTGTAACACCTATTTGATATCTGTATGACTACCAGAGAGATGTTTCCGACAAGTAAAATAAGAACTTCATGAGACTCACGCTGGTAGGTGCATGACAGAGCTATAGGGGGCCACTGTGAAGTTCTTACCATGGCAGAAACATTTCTTATATTTTTAATTAGTAAATGAAATTGATTTTTGTTAAATATCTTCAGTTATTATTAATTAATTATCTTCTCCGACTTAGCCGGCTTGATATCCGATAACTTTACATAGTAGCCACCCTAGAAACAGATACCTAAATTAAATTCGAATAGGATAGGTTGGTGTGGTAATCGGATCTGCCTTCCCAAATAACCTTAGCCTGTTCCTCGGATCTTTTTTCTCATTAATTTCATTGGTCGGTGGAGCTCTGGGGGGTGCTCTGGGGGTAAGTGGTTTACCTGGGAGAGAAGAGAATTACTACTTAGAAATATAGAGGCCTCCCTTGGGGGGGGGGGGGAGGGGTGGCTTCTCCCCCCATTCCCTCAGGACCAAAGATCTTATTTATCTGGAAGAGTGTGGGCGGAGTCAAGGAAGTAGTCTTGTTATATAAACTTTTCTTAGATTCTTTACAAGGAAACTTCAATTTCCACTGCTACCTTTAATTAAGGAAATACTTTCTTCATCGAGTTATGTCAACACTTGTCACATGATGTTGTCATATGCAATTATACTACCAGGAAACATATCCTGAGACAAATATATAAACTTTCTTTTCAATTGAATCAGTTTGCCTCCAGTTTCATGACACTCGACACACCGGACCTCCACATTTATAGTAAACATATTAAAGGGTATTTATAGGGCGTAATAACCTAGAAGTTGATTGCCCTTCAATGATCTACTACTACTACTAAACTTTCTTTTATAAATGTTATAAATAATAATTTGATTCGACAACATGCATCTAGTACTGTGTAAAACATAAATGAAGTTCACACAGAATACAGATGGATTTCGTTTATGAGGTAATCCTTTAATACTTGAACTTGAGAGAATAATTATTTTTAAGTCACTTCAAGCTTAGACACATACACTCTGTTAGCCAAAAATTAGTGCTCTATGGGAAAGTTCTAGTTAATAAAAGACAGGAACCAGGATTATTTCGACCACTATAACAACCTAAATTAATGGATTTTTTTAAATTTAAATATTATTATAACAGCGCACATGACAAGGCATGTGCCGAATCGAGAAAGCACCTGCTAAGCTACGATCGAGCATTCCAAAGAGAGTGTTATTGCAAGAGTAAAACTTACTTTTGTCTGATTTGCCAATGTCAGTGAGTAATAAACAAAGAGATTTTACTGTTTCGGACAAACAGAGATTGTCGAAAGTTGCTCGGGTACCTTCATCCATACCGAGTTCAGTCATTTGTGATAAATTAGACCTTAAAAAGTAGATTGTGGTGAATTTAGCCAAATAAGATCCTGTAATTATTTCTAATGGAGAGTTTCTGGATCCAAAAAAAAATATAATTTTTAAATAATGTGTTGTTTTGTTTTTTNCGCGCGCGCGCGCTCACATACACACACGTACACATGTTTTTAAACTTTCTCTTTAGTCCAGCCTAAATTCTAATTTAATGTTGATATAAACACTCAGTACTTGGTTGTTGATTTTATAAAGTCTCTTGGACAGGGAACTTGACTCAACAAACCTTATAACAAGACTGGTATCGTTTGTTGCATTGAGTCTCTCACTCATATGCTAGGAACTACTAAAAGAAGAATAGTGTGATGATATAATATACTCAAGACTGACGATTAAAAGTATTTACTATATAATAATAATAAATAAATAAAAAATATAATTAAAAAAGTACAGAAAATAAGAAAGAACTTAGCGTATACTTCACTTGATGGAGAAGCTGCCCAATGGCAGAACTCCTAAATCTCTATTTACAATACACAGGTTGTTTTTTGTTTTTTTTTTCTCTTCATATTATTTTTTTATGAAGTGTTGGCAATGAGAAGGTCACGGGGCCATTTCCTATTCAGGCGACGTGGTAGATTATCAGGATGGGTAATACTGGATAGAGTTTGGGCTAAATGATTGGAATAATTGGAAAGGCCAGAATGGAATTTATTATAACGGGTTGTAAGGACGTGTTTAACTAAAGGGATTTTAAGGTCATTGTGGAGTGAGGAGTTAAAAGGATTGCTTGATCTTCTGCAAAGGTTCCTTGAGTGTGTTAGGATGAGAGGGGATATCGGCAGTATACAGGATGTAAAGGTTGGGGCCGAGCACAGTAACTTGTGGAACTCCCGCCTCTACTTGGTAATAGTCGGAGTAATCTAATCCTTGTCGGACCCTGAAGTTTCGATCGGTTAGGTAGAAGCGAAGGATAAGGTAAAGGGTTCTTGGGAGGATATATTTTAATTTGAACAAGAGTCCGCGTTGCCACACCCTGTCAAATGCTTGTGACACATCGAGTAAGGCACCAACGCAGTACTGCTTGTTCTCAAAAGAGGAAGATATACAATTTACAACACGAAACACCTGTTGGATCGTGGAGTGTTGGGCTCGGAAACCAAACTGGTGTTTTGGAAGTATTTGGTGAGGGTCTAGAATTGGTATTAGTCTTTTAAGAAGAATCTTCTCAAAGACCTTTGAAAAAAGAGGAAGCAGGCTTATTGGGCGATAGGAAGAAGGATTAATTGGAAGTTTGCCAGGCTTTGGAAATAGGATAGGTTAAGAAAAACTATTTTGAAATAATAAATGCTATGTCAATTTTCGTTTCACTTAAGTTAAAGTCACGCAAGATAGATCGTTAAAATGTCCCTGAAAAAAAAAAATGTTTTGAGTTTATACAAATGATAAATTTTGGCCTTTGCTTATTATAACGAGTAAACCTCTTCTCATAATAATTCAAATTTAATAATTTATTATTATAATCATTGTACTATGCCTAAATTTGTTGCAAATAAATAAAAAATGTGACCACCAGATATGAAAATGATTTATAAATATTGTATTTGTTGTGGTATTTAATCCCACATTAATTTTATACAATAAATGCAAGGGAATAGAATTAAAAAAATCTTACTGTTTCAGCTGGGACTCGAATTTAGATCTCCTGCTTGCCGGGCTGGCATGTTACCATTTTCACCACTTAGACTAGTCAGATAACTTATTAAACTCCCCGCACTCTACCAGGGATTCTAAACCCCTTCTTTCTCGAGGGTTTGAACTCCCTAGAAGAGTGCGGGGAATTTAATAAGTTATCTGGCTAGTCTCGGTGGTGTAATTGACCAACGCGCTTGCCCGGATAGCAGAAGATCCAGGTTCGAGTCCTGGCTGATACATTATTTATGTATTTTTCAAATGAAAATTTCGCCCTATTTTATTAATATGTAGGTCCGGATGTGCGTTCATTGTTTACATCCTGCTAAAATAGAGCAATTATGTTCGGACGAGGCCTAATCTCTCTCAGGACTCTTACTCAAGTGATTGTTTCCGGATATCGAGCGCGCGGACAAATACTTTTCAATGGGGCTGTCATGTTTGAGGCTGTAGCCGACTGACGTTCCCTCTGCCGAGAGGAAGAGATAGAGGATGATCTGAATACGGGGTCGTTATGCAGCGGAAACGCCGTGCGCGCCTGCGGAAGCCGTGTCCACGCGCCTAAAGATAGGCCGAATCCCGCCTAATTTTCCTGTGGGCCTCTCGCATGTCCCACACGAGGCCTAATCGGCCTCCATCGGCCTGCTTTATTGGCTCTTTATCGCCCCACCTTACAGCCGACTGAATAATACAGATCCATGACAGGCATCAATGCTTGCTAATGGTCAACTGGTTATTTTGCTTGCTCCTACGTGAACTAACTGTGCTTAGATCAAATTCACATCGAGTGGATCCCTCCGTGAAATTTTCATTATAGTAATTTTCAAATATTTAAATTAATTATGCAAAAATTAATATAAATTGTGAAGATAAGGTTGAGAAATTCGGTCTTGGTAGATGGAGAATTAAAAACTAATTTGTAACTAAAAATTACTTAGTTACTCTCAGAATATTATAAATAATTTTTTTTTCCTTTCCAATATGTTCACTATCCATTTCATATTGTCGATTACACACATATTTAGATTTCAACTTATTTATTTTTTTGTTAGATTATGACATTTAGAGTTGTGTTTATACTATATTTGTATATTTATTGTTCATATTCATATAATAAAATAAAAATTATTTTGGTTAAAATTAGTTTTCAATTTATTTTTAAATTCTTCAACTACCAAGACCGAATTCCAGAAAATCCTATCTTCATAAAACTTGACAGTCAACAAATTTACCTCTGAATCAGTGTAATTTGTTTTTATTAAAAATACATCCTATTTTATTCTTGGAATTTTTAAACGTTTATGTTTGATAGCGAAAATAATTCCTTTAATAACTACCTGTAAATTTGTATTCAATTTTTTTTACTATTTGTTAATTTTCATAGTTTTGAATTAATTATAATAATTTATAAGTTTAGATTTTTCTTTTTTTTTATTGTTGCTAATAGTTGTTAATAGATGTTTTATTTAAGTACATTTTTGATGAATTTTAATTTCGTACTAATCATTCAACATATTCTTAATTAATATTATTGTTCAAGTAAAAAATACCTACATCTGTAGAAAAATTTTCAAGAAATCAAGAAAATGTATTTGAGAAAATTGAAAAAAGCCAAAAATATTCTAAATTAATATAAAGTATTAAAACTACTAAATTAATACATGAATATTAACAAATAAATAAAATAATAAAAATGAAATATTTACGTAAATTCAGTAAACTTTTAACTTAGGAGGACTTATGTGTTATATTTTAAAAATTAACTTCAAGATTAGTAATATTTTTTATGATAAAAATAGAAGAAAATCACTAACTATTAGAGGCCGGAAAAACTCAAAGTCAATACAAGAACTGCGAAGGGGGTCAGAAAAAGAAAGTCTTACTACCTCAGCCGGGAATCAAACCCAAAAAATTTAACGTTTGATTACATACCACAATATCAATACATAAGTCAATAGTATTTCATAAAAATTTTAGATTATTTCATGCTCCCTACTAATTCATGCACCAGTTCTACCCAACAAACCTTATGAAACTCTTATGAAATAGGAGAATAAAACAACCTTTATTCAATTTTACAGTAAATTAAATTTTTTTTGGACAAATTTTTTTAGAAATGATTTTTAATATCGAGAGAGGCTCAACCAAGAGTCCTAAACATAAAGAATATAATTAATATTAGATATGTGCATCATTCTTAAAAGTACATATTTTACAAAAATTATTTATATATACATAAAGCGAATATTTAATATATCCTTTAAATAAAGAGATAAAAAATAGATATTATTAATCCTTTTCAAATTTTTTGGAAAGATTTATTGAGTTATAGTAATAGCAATAGCTAAACGGTGGAAATATATCTAATACAATTTTAATTACACATAAACCCTCACTTTTCGTCAACCAAATTATACAGTTTATTATATATATATATTTAAATAATCCTTTTAAAGTTCATTTCACATTTTGAGAAAAACTAAGATTGGTGTAATTTAGCTGTAAAAATGTTTTAAATCAAGAGTTAGATTTAGGGTTTACTCCCATTCGTAATCTTCTGATTCTGCTAAATATATACTTGAAAATCTATTAATACTACATGTTCAATTTGATTATAAATTAAATGCTCCTAATCTTAATTAGTGTTGTAAATAAAAACATACTCTCAACCGAGTAAATTTCCTAATTGCAACTAATTTTAGTGCATTAATTAGTAACGAGTTACTTTGCATAAAATAAAAAATTGTATGTAGTTTTGGAAAAATTTTAATCAAATAATCTGATTCAGCTGATTCAAAGACAACACACTGCAATTATATTTCACAATTATATATCAAATTTATTTCGTTTAAATAACAACTTCTGATAGTACATAATAATATGAATAAGGGTTTCAAAGAATCCTGCTCTCCTAATTGCTTAATCTCTACAAATAACAATACAAAAAATATTTTTCTTATTACTTAAATTTAATTTACTCATTTTAATTATGAGAATTTTAATACTCCAGCCTGCATTTTGTAGATAAATGCCCACTCCTATTTATCTGTTTTGGCGACACACATTTTAAGTTTTGAATTTAAATGATTTTACAGGCCTTCATTATCTCTATTTAGTGAAAAATATGGTCAAAATCCCTGAAATAACAGTTGGCAGATTGCAAAGTTGGGCTTTTTAATTGTCCTGTTACGACTTCTCAATCGAACATACAAATCCTGCAGATCGGCTGACACGTATCCCTGTAGATCCTCCAAAGGACCTTACTGATTTTGAATTTGGAAATCGGCTAAATCTCTTTTTACCGGTAACTTTGGCAAAAATAAAAACTCCTAAAAGAAGCGAAGAGGCGAAGAACTGAACTCCGTATAGAAGAAGAAGTTATAATGTGGGGTTATAGATTGGTAATACCTGAGACACTGTATTCGCTATTTTTGGCTGATTTACACGAAATGCGTTAAGGTAAGAGAAAAATGAAGTCCAGTGCTCGTTTTCTTTTCTTTTTTGTGGCCATTTTTAAATCAAAACATAAAGTCTTACATAAAGAATTGTGATATTTGTATGAAACTCAGAGATGATCCAACAAAAATGTGTTTAAACAGTGGTATAAAACTTATTCTCTGTTTAAGCCCATACATATAGATTTTATGGGTCATTACTAGAAATGTAGAATGTAACTTCTAGAATATTTTTTAAATAAGTATTTTTTGAAAGTTATGAAATATTTTTACATCACATTTGACTCATATTTAAAACTCATAATAAGGGCATAATCTTGATCGTTCCTTAAATCAAGATCAAGAAGGAACGATCAAGATTATGCCCTTATTATGAGTTTTAAATATGAGTCAAATGTGATGTAAAAATATTTCATAACTTTCAAAAAATACTTATTTAAAAAATATTCTAGAAGTTACATTCTANCTCGATATAGTTTTAATTTATGTTAAACTTATGACTGCTGGTGCTAAAGACATTTTTTTAAACCAAATCTCAACTCCACGACAAATATTGAATTTTTACTGATCCCAGGTAAACACTCTGCAATTATCATTTCAATATTGCGAGTAATCTTTTTTAATTATTGTTTCTGTATTTTTTTAACTGTCTTATTTTTAGTTTCATTTCGGCCTTTTTAATTTGTCAATAAAAATATATTGTGACGCGTCAAATACTGGTTTAGTGGCAGTCTTAGTGCATGTAATGTCAAACAAAATGTAAAAACTTCCAGCTTTTGCTACTAGAATAATATCAAGAAAAAAATAAAATTATTACATGATCCGTAAGGGAATAAAAATATTTTATCAATGCCTTGCTGTTACTCAAGGTCTTGTTTAAGATAATTTCAGGTTGTGTGATTTAAGCTAATATATATTAACTTTTTAGTATACACTTCATTGTCAACCATTTTCAAACTTGTGTTAAACAACATATGGAAATGCATAATAAATCATCATTAATTAACAAATGTCTTCGGATAGGAAATAAAGTAACAATGAGTTCTAATAAAACTGAAGAAATTAGTCAAAGTTTCGGCCTGGATAAGAAAAATAAAATACTTCAAAACTGTTGGGTAATTATTTTATTATAGCCGACGTTTCAACTTAACTTGTAAGTCATCAGGGCGATAGTGATGTCTGGAGAGGTTCATGATCACATTTCAGAGTGCAGAACTAAACTGAACATTTATTCAATAATAAAATAATTGCCTAACAATTTTGGAGTATTTTATTTTTCTGATTGGCTAGGATCAGAGTGCAGAACTAAACTGAACATTTATTCAAAAATAAAATAATTGCCCAGCTATTTTGAAGTATTTTATATTTCTGATCCTAGCCGATCAGAAAAATAAAATACTCCAAAGTTGTTGGGCAAACCCTGACTAATTTCACCAGTATTATAATAACATTAACCACCAATTAACTGCAATAATTGTAAGTTAATAGTCTTTCCAGTTCTATATGCACAGCTTTCTTATTATTTTTTGTGAGCAATAAACATAATATATGTAAAATTATATAATATATGTCAAATAATAAAGAATATATTCAAGGCTGTAGCTAGAAGGATTGAGAGCACCTTTCGCCTTTCCCAGTAGGCTCTCTACTCACCCATTTTCCGTTTTGACTTGTGAATTAGCCTTTTATTTTTACTTAGGCCCATCTTGGGATTGCCAACATTGGAAATCTGTTTAGCTGACGTACATCTTATGTAGCCATTGTGTATCTCTTGTAGTGCCAGTGCGGCAATAGTGAAGTATGATGTGGTTCTTGAGAAGAGAGCTCCAGTAGGAGACACATTCCTACCCCCTACCCCCTACCCGGTTGGCTCCAATCAGCCTAACGACAGGACCTCCCCCCGGAGATTTGCATTGGCCGTGACACCTGAACCGATCCGCATTTAATTACTTCCTGCCCCCCATCTTACCCCCACCCCACCCCTTAGAGGATCGATTTCCTCTCCTGCGGTACGCCCCCCCCCCCCCCTCCAACAACCTCCAGACTCTGCCAGCCTACTCAGCCTCCAGATTTCAAGAAACCTCATCATTCCCAAGATTCCTTTATTTCGTCTACTCTGCTCCATAAAGCTTACCAATATTACAATATGAACCTTAATTAAAGACTTTTCCACTGTTACAATTAGTATAAGGAGTCATTTTTAGTAAGTTAGTAACAAAGAAAAAGAAAAAGAAAAGACCAACAATTGGTAAGAAATAGTTTTGGCCGAATACTCAAAAAGCATTAAGGCAAGAGCTAAACCAAAATGATTCCCTATTTTTCATCTTAAAAAAAAAAATAGATCAATCTAAGAATATACGACTAATTAAATATTAGACAAATATTCTTAGCTGTGTTAGCCTTAACACTTTTTACTGTGAAGACACTTTTTCGTAAAAAGTGCTATGACAAGTTCTTGAGGGGGAAGATGTGTTCAACTTCTCAGATTCATTCTTGAATATTTTCCTAATAACAGATCCTATATATATATATATATGTGGTAATCG
>KZ808467.1:77219-96741 GCA_000696205.2 Oncopeltus fasciatus | reverse complement strand
TCTATATATATATAGAGAGAGAGAGAGAGAGGGAGAGAGATATTAAGTTAAGTATATTCATTAGCAAAATTAAGTAAATTTTACAGTATATTCTCTATACTATAGAAAAAAATCACATAATTTTCCATAATATTAGTAGTTTGCAAAATAAAAAATTTAGAAAAATATAGATAGACATAGCTAGCATTTATAGAGAGAGAGAGAGAGAGAGAGAGAGAGAGAGAGATATTACACCCAAGTTCTTTAATGATTTTAGTTGGGGTTCGGCCAAGGTAGATACAAAAAAACAGAAATTTAAAAAATGTATTTTTTTTAATAAAGGATTATCTGCCTAAGACGGTCATCAAACTCTCATTTTGATTACCACCAAGTATATTACTTATTATTTATACAAAATATAAGAGTTCATCAACCCAAGAGTAGGCACTTTAGTCATTCTCCGAAGGCCTGACTTTCAAAGTATAGAAAGAATTTTCAAAGAAGAATACATGGTAGATTGTTATATCACTTTGCGTAACTTCTTAGCTAACTCTGGAGTCTGAATATAGTACCCTTAGAGAGAATTAAGGGATAGTTCACAAGATAGCAAGGCAATTTTCTAAAGGCCTACAAAATCGGATTTCCTCAAATGGCGATAGATCGAACTATTGTTGTACTATATAAAGCTCTTCCTCAAGAAATTATAGATGATAGAAACAAGTATTTAACAAACTAAAAGATTAGTTAATAAAACTTTAATAATCAGTAGATTTTTTTTTTTTTTTAGAAATAGATTGGAGGAGCCCACGAACTCAGTTGACTAGTCCTCCTTCAAATTTGAAGTGGAAATCATAATAGGAACCATATTGATGTTTGTTATTTGTACCTATCTGCCCCTTAATTTTTTTTTTCACCTTTTAGTACTTCAGTAACTAAGTCTCTTTCCACTATACTTCCAATAATGTTTATGAATATTGAAATAATGTATGTAAATAAGCTTCAGATAAGAATAAACTTAAATAAAAGGTTGATAAAAAAAAAAAAAATATATATATATATATATACAGAATATAAATATTTTTGCAGACTATGTCCCCAGGAGGTCGGGGGGCCATCTTCGTTTGAGCCGACGGGGAGGGTTGTAGGGGTTGGAGTTGGAAGACAAAGTGTGTGCTAGTGAATTAGGATGGTATGCCAGTTTACTGTGGAAAAGGCTGAATCGGGTAGAAATTAGATCCTGAACAAAAGTAATATTAAAATCGTTTTGAAGAGAGGAATTGGATACGTAATTGGGAACATTTGCAATTATTCGGAGGGTTTTGGATTGAAAGGACTGGATTCGTTGAATGTTGGATATTTAAATATTAGAAAATTACATTTTGTACCTATTATTTTAATAAATATTTGTCATTTCACTAATAATAACGAGAATATTGATGATTCTTCAGTTATATGTCACTGAAACCTTCCTTCTTTTGTTATTCTGATTTAAGCTAATGAAATTGTTTGAGTAAAGAAACTCAAATATTAAAATTGAATTCTATTACTGATCTTCAGTTATGATTTAGATACTGTAGAGCAGGAGTCTCTCTCCCTATCACCCCATTTACCCTGATGATGGTCTGAAATTACGGCCGAAACTTTGGCTTAAATTTTTGGTTACAAATCAGTTTTATTTCTTCAGCTCCTAAGACCTAATTTCTGACAAACATTTCTTCTTTGAATTCTATTTTTTAAGAAATCAGTAATCTTCTTTCCTTCAGTTTCAATTTGCTAATATCACAAATAAACTATTAAAATAAAATTTATCTTTTTCTCACTGTTGTCTAGCCCATTCAAGAAAACTTTAGGATGTTCACGTAGGCTTCGTCGGTCGTCAGATGTATTTACCATTTCATCTTCCGGGTTGGACCGAGTCAAATTGTTCTTATTTGCCGAGCTTTCGCACATCATGTGATGGCTTCTTCAGGGCTGAAAANGGTAGATATATATACAATTTAAAAAAATGTATTTTTTTAAATTATCTATCGACGTTTTGGCTCTCATTACAAGCCATCTTCACGTCTATCATGATGACGAGAGGGGGTGGCTTGTCACCTGTATCAAATTTTAGAGATTAAATTAAAAGCCGAAACGTCGGTAGATAGTCAAAAACACAATTAATTTGAATCGTACAGGGAGCCAGAAACAAATCTCACTTCATCAACCGGGAATCGAACCCGGGTCTCCCACTTTCTCAGCGGGTGAGCAATCAACTACACTTCCAAAGGTAGATGAGAATAATTTCTGCTTCCCCAAAAGTACCGAAAGGTACAAGACGATATATTCGTCATACTTGGCAGTCATCTCGTAGTGAGGAGCGGGGAACCAGATATTATTCTCATCTCCCTCTGTGGTGTAGTTGGTAGCGAACCCGTGCGGCAAGTGGGATACCCGGGTTCGATTCCCGGCTGAGGTTGTGAGATTTTCTCTGGCTCCCTGTACGATTCAAATTAATAATGAAATGTAGGATCACTTTACCACAATTATCATCATGATTTAAATAAAAAATACATTTCTTAGATTGATTTTTTTTGTTTGTTTTTTGGATCAACCATAACAAATTCTCTAAAACTAACCTCAAATAAACTTTAACGTGGCATAGTATGTAAATAGAGGAAAAGACTGATCTAAATCCGGCTCCGCTAATTATCCAGAAGAAGGCTGATGTGGAAGGAGAGGAGCCTCCAAGTCTTCTAGCAGATTACTGGAACGAGTGCTTCACCCTCCGATTAAATACCATTAGAGGTCGCCACAGTCCGTCTATCGGCCCCTTCCTCCTTGAAACGGGAGACTGGAGGGGGGGGGGCGACGGGGGGGTAATCGTGATGACATTTGAAAGCTGCTAATTCTCCAAGCTACCCCCCCCACCCACCCCTCTAGGACACAATTGGCAGCCATTTAATGACCGGTTAGCTCCCCCACGCCCCGGGACTTCATTGGTATTCGGCGGATATTCTGCCAAATGTTGACATGCAAGGGGGGATCTCCAGCCTCCCCCCACGTACTCCCTCCGCGCACCCCCCACCCCCCATCACATACTTCCCCTTATCCTCACTCTCAACTCTGCAAATCACACATATACCTGTACTACACATACTACCTTCAATTATTTAGAAATAGTCTTGTAGCTGTTCCAAAACTTTACAAACCCAGTAATAATACACTTTCACTTAAGGAACTATTCATAGTAATACAGATAAAATTCACCCCCACTCCACAGTTAAGTGAGTCACACGGAGGAGATACTCCATTACAAAAATTATTATAGAATATAATAGATGTAAAATGTAATTTTGTAACTGGAGAGTTTTTTTTTTTTTTTTACCAGTCATGGAAATGAGATCTAAGGGACACTACGTCCCCTCTCGCCTTCATGATGGCTTACAATACAAGCCGAAACGTTGGCAGATAATTTAAAAAATACACTTTTTTTTTTAATTTGTATTTTCTTTGGATCTACTTCGACAAACCCCAACAAAAAAACTGGTATTTGGTTGTGGTTTTTTATACCACGTAAATTTTAAACAATTAATGAGAGGGAATAGAATTTATGCTAACGTCCTGGTAGCATAACTGGTAAATGCACCGGCCCGGAGAGCAGGAGATCCAGGTTCGATTCCTGGCTGGGACAGATAGGCATCTAATAGTAATTTTTTAACGTTTATGTCCTATAATTTTTTTTAAACGAAATTCACGAATAAAAGTACGATGGGTGAGCGCTTCCTACACTCTTCCTTCCTGTTCTGCCATGAGAAAAGCCCCCTTTAATAAAATTTCGTAATTTACTATTATTTATGTCCTTCTTTAATGAAACATATAAAATCTGCTTAAATTAACGTTTTTGTTTTTTTTTTGTTTTTTTTTTAAGTGTTCTTTTCACCTGGACGAGGAATTTTTCTTGAAACTCATTGAAGAATGAGAGTATTTAAAGGTTTTAATTATTTGTAATGTACTGGAAGTTTAACAAACTTCATAAACGAAAGTATTTTTTCAATTATATGTGAAGCCTCACAGGTGATCATCTACTAAAAACTTTGTCAATACTTCCTCAAATTTCGTGAGAATACCCTTTGCAACTAATCTAGCTTTGTCTCTTTCCCCCAAGGAACTGGATGGAGTGTTTTCATTAAACTGAATGAGAGTATTATTCACTCTCATTCAGTTAGAGAGTCACATGGAGGACATACTCTTATTACAGAGTGACAATGAACATCACTTTGCGAACGTCCATGGACAGTTATTTATATCACATTGACCCACAGTTAGATTACCTGAGCCTCGGTAGTCATACATGCATATTTGGGAGTTGTGTGAACAGCGCTAACAGAGAACTTTACTTCAGTTGTATACTACATATATTGTACAATTACTGTTCAATTGTGGACACATGGAGCATTTATTTAGCATCATACACATCTATTTTATACGGGCTGAGTTACAATTAATAAACAAAACTCTTAGTTGTTCAATGAAAACACTCCATCCAGTTCCTTGAGAGAAATATACAAAGCTAAATTAGAAGAGTTTTATAGGCCGTAGATATTATTATTAGATGATTATAGTTGGGGTTCTGGTCAAGGTAGATCAGATTTTCATGACCAAGTCAGTTCCATGTCATGGAAATGTGAACTTAGGGACAGGACGTCCTCTCTCGTCTTCATGATAGGCAGCCCTGAAGATGGCTTACAATGTCAGCCAAAACGTTGGCAGATAATTTTTTTTTTAAATTCACTTTCTTTTTAATTTGGTTTTTTTTTTTTTTTGGATCTACCTTGACCGAACCCCAACTAAAATCATCTATTAAAGCTAGATTAGTTGCAAAAGGTATTCTCAAAAAAATTGTGGATGTTTTGTCAAAGTTTTTATTAGATGATTAGCTGTAGGGTTGCTCATATAATTGAAGAATCAAGAAGTGGATCGTGAAAAATACTTTTGTTTATGAAACTTGTTAAACTTTCAGTACATTACTAATAAAACCTGGAAAGACTCTCATTGTACAAAAATAAGGAAAGGTTTCACATTCCTTGTCCAGGGGAAAAAACCAAGTTCAGGAAAAAAGACCTCGCAGGAACTGCGTTAATTTAAGTAGATAAATGAGTCCAAATGCGTATAGGTAAATATTCAGCTTAGAAACGATTCTCCTGATAATGTTACGTAATATAACTACTAAAATCAAACGACAAGAACTCAACAGACGCTACGGACTCTTATACAACCTTATAGCATAGGTGTTCACAGCTTACATTAGAAAATAAACTGACCATCTACAAGACCATTATACGACCAATCTGGACCTACGGTGCAGAACTGTGGGTGCCGCTAAGCCTTCCAATATCCAACGAATACAATCCTTTAAGTCCAAAATGCTCAGAATAATTGCTAACGCTCCATATTATGTGTCCAACTCTACCCTTCATCACGACTTTAATATTCCTTTTGTCAAAGACCTTATCTCCATCCGCTTCAAGCTCTTCTATAGCAAACTCCAATTTCATCCTAATCCATATGCTCAATCCCTGTCGTCGGACTCCAATCCTCACAATCCTCCACGTAAATATACTTTATTAATTTAAATCGTACAAGGAGCTAGAAAAAAAAAAACTATCTACCTCAGGCGGTGATCTAACCCGGGTCCCCCACTATCCGGGCGGGTGCTCCCTGTACGATTCAAATTAATAATGAAATGTGGGATTACATTACCACAATTATCATCAGATTTGAATGTCAGGTTGTGGCCCGTTGCCAAAACGAGAATCTGATGAATAGCTAGCAATTTTAGCTCCGCCGAGTACAAGACGATATATTCGTCATACTTGGTGGTTAGACTCGGAGTGAAGTGTGGGGAACTAGAAATTATTCTCAGCTCCCCGAAGGGTGCAGTTGGTTGGTGCACCCGCCCGGATAGTGGAATTCGATCCCCGGCTGAGGTAGAGAGTTTTTTTTCTAGCTCCCTGTACGATTCAAATTAATAATGAAATGTGGGATAACTTGACCACTATTACCATCATGATTTAAACATACTTTATTTCCCCAGCTGTTTTTCTCTTCTGAAGTACCAGTCAGTATAGCTGTCAATCTCATGTCTTTACTGATGTATTGATCATGGTGTATTTATTTCGCTACTTATGCCATTAAGTACTGGTTCTAAATGCATTTTCAGTTTTAAGTTCCTTTTTCCACTCTCTCTCTCTTTTTTCTTTATTATAAATTTCATAGTTTCCAAGCACAAAGAAATTACTATGTACATCCACATAATAACTATTCACATTACCAATACATTACACCTCACAATAACCTAATATCTTCCCGCTTCTAAAAAATATCTCCCTGACGTTAATGATCAAAGGTTGACCCGCCATTAAAGGGAGGAGGGCCTTTTCTAATTTTCATTTTTTCCTTTTTGGAATGTTTTGATTGATGACATATAAAAAGATATTTATTTTCGTCAAATACTCTATTAGGAGTCACCAAGAATTTCTTTTAAGAAAAAGGATGTTTCATTGGGGTATTGGATCCATTTTAGTAAACTGAATAATGTCACAGTAAAGGTTACGCATTATGATAAGATACTGAACCAATGGGTTTTGTAAGTAGAAAGTGATGGGGAGACAATATTCATAAATGAGTTTATAACTTGCAGGATTTGTACTAATTAATATCACAATATCCCATTTAGCTTAGGCAAGTAAGGCACTTGTGATTGGCAGTACGTAGACAACGACTGTATTGTCTAGTATATCGGACCGTCCAAAGACTCCCTGAAAACTTAAAGAGACAGAAAAAAGGTGTTTGAATAACTTAGACAAACTTTCCTGGAAATCAAACGTTCGAAATACCAACCGTTTAAGAATAAATTTTCTTCTCCACTTCAAATTTATAGATGGCTCTAATCCTCACCAAGATGCTACAACTGATCTTAGTAAGATGGGAGTGTTAATGATTTGGTTTTAACCTAAAAAGGAAACCGATTTGCTTATCCATTGAATTATATACTTTAAAAATATAAAAAGTGTATTTTTTTCCCGTAGGTTAGACTCTCGACACTAGTGCTGGGAATTTAATAAGTTATCTGGCTCTTCTGGTGGCGTTAGTGGAAAACTCGCTTGCCCGGATAGCAGGAGATTCAGGTTCAAGCCCTGGCAGGGAAAGTTTGATTTTTTATTCTCTATTCCCTTGCATTTTATCGTATAAAAAGTGTATTTTCAACTATATTGAAAGAGCTGCTTTTGATTTGTCAATCACTCCGCTTACGCGATTTGAATATGTGACAGTATTCCAGAGATACATTTTTCTAAACGTGGTTGAGTACGGTTTGGGGTTTGTTTTTCTCAAATACATAATGGATCAGAGAAGGACGCTGCCTCTGGTAGACGTAATGCACACAGGTGGCGAGGAGATAGTGGCCGACTAGGAGGATAATGACAACTATGGATAGAGGAGTCAAAAATTAAGTGCCCATGAATCTTTGAAGAATATTTACATTTCAAACCTTTTAAGAAATTGTCGAAAAATGAATTTGTAATTTTTTTAAAGGATAAAACCCTGTACCTCGTTGGATGGTAAAACAGGTACTAGGAACCACATATGTCAAGAGGGTTTGAGCTAGGCATTGCCGATTGGATTCTGAAAAGCAGGTGCTTGGAGGAGAGCCAACGCCCAAGGGTGCTTGTCAGCCGACACACATCGGGCCAGGAGAGAAGCACAAGGCCGGGATAAAAGAGATGCTAATCCGGCGAAGCTGTAATGAAAGGCTCCGGAGCGGCCATGAATACTAACCGGCCCTTGTTTCCATACATCATCATCATCAACCGGCCATTACCTCATTTTCACCCCCTCCTCAAGCCCCTCTATCCCCCCCTCGTCCCGCCCCTCGCCCAGAAATTTAATTATCTGTAAAACTCAATACTCTCTTCTCCCCTACCCCCAAGGCAGAGGGTTCTCCCTTCCTCTTAAAATGAAAGGGTTCAGGGTTCCCCGGTTTGGGAATAAAAATTAAGCAATTTCTTCGTCCTTTTTTATTTTTTGCTTTATTTATGTCTTCTTTTTCCACCAGCCAATTTTATTTCAAATAAATTTTAACCTTTTTCTTATTATTTTCAGAGTTTTATATATCGATTTAGTTATGAAAAAATGTTTTTAGAATCTTTTTGAATTTTAATTTTTATTATATTGTATTTTCCCCTTTGTACTAGAAAGCTCTTATTATAAACTGAATGATATCGAACTTATCCGCATTTACAGATCAAATATAGAAATGTTTTCTGTTTATGTAGAGACAAATATATGAAAATAAATTGAAAAAAAAAAAGTACAGCGTTAATTGCAGATTTCACAGACAATAATGTAATAGTAAAAGTCTTTTAACTTCACAAGAAAGTCTAAATTATGTGAAGAGTTGAATTAATATAATCAACTGAAAATTAAACGTATGATTGGTAAAAAGCTCTTATACTTATTGATAAAATTTAAAATTTTCGATTGATATGCTCAAATAATTATTATTTATTTATTATGGGATAAATCATATAGAGTATAATGATTATAATCGGATAGTATCCTTGGTGAAGTCGAGATTATTGAATGAGAGTAATAATGAACTGGAAGAGATAAGAGAGGAGAGAGAAGTATAAATATATAAAATGGATTAAAGGACATAGATGATTTGAATTTAATTAATTTAGATCCGGTACTGCTAGTTCCTAAGCAAAATATATAAATTGATAATCAATTTAATAAAAGAAGATGGAAGGCGAAGGGTAAGATTGGAGACACTCATTCGGCGGTAATCACCTGTCATGGGCTGTTATCAAAATTTAAAGACGTTATAGGAATAAAATAGAGAATATATTGTAAGAAATATGAAGAAAAAGATGGCAAAGTGAGCCATTATATGGAAAGATGTCCACAGTATGCATGAGTTCGATTGGATGTCTTAGGCTATAACGAGAAAGAAAGTTTTCAAGAATCTGAAGTGAAAAGAGTTAAGGAACTACATTAGAGCTGCAAATATATACACAGATGATTAAGGGAGAGAATACCAAAGACCGGGTTGGAGGACACGAGGGCGAATGGGGCAGACCACATGAGCCGAGAGATCGAGCACCCGAGCCAACACCCGGCAGAGAGTACGCCAGGAGTATTCTCCGTCTATCAGCAGAACATCCCTTCTCATGACATTGGATCTGATAAGTATTAACTTCTTACAGATCTTCATAATATGACAGTAGGCAAATCATAATAATAGAGGGCAGGCTAAAAAATTTGATTTGTAGTAAATGCCGGATATTTCAAATCTACCGCCAAAAGCTGGGAGGACCAACTAAAGGAAGATAAAAAGCCGGATACGTGATCAACCTACCAATGAATATAGAACTATCATACCTTCTATTATCCGTCTTCATTGGTTTCTGCAAACCATCTTCTGTTGGCTAGTGCTTTCGGACATTATCCATTTTCGTGGATATGTCCGGATACATGTGTTCTCTGTCACTGGCAGTTGAATACAGACAGTGACAGTGAACAAATGTATTCAACACGAGGATGGACAATGTCCGAAAGCGCTCGCTAACAGAAGATGGTTTGCAGAAACCAATGAAGACGGATAATAGAAGGTATGTTAAATTATTTTCTTTATTGACAGACCGGTTGAATCCATCGAAGGCTAACTGTCACACGTTCATAAGTCATCAGAACAGCAGTGACAGTCCAACTACACATAGCAGGACAGATGAAAAAATGCAGTGAACATAAAATATTAGAATAGTATAGATTATAATATAAAGAGAACAACTGTAAAACTTAGCTGAGAACAGTCTGCGTAATTAATGTTAAAAAATATGCCATACATTCATCTTACTTCAGAATAAACTTAATTCATTAGTACTTTTATACTGAAAAATTTAGAACGCCTTTTTTCTTCATACTAGAAGCTTCTTTAGTGATGGAATTGTCAAGTAACTTTTCTGAACATCAGAGCTAATCTAGATAATATTCTATTATCTTCCTGTTGACAACTCCTTAGTAGCTGCATCCAAAAGATCAGAACACGAATACAGATCCAGAGAAGATGTTTAGTGGTGGAATTGCCAAGTAACTTTTCTGAACATCAGAGCTTATCTAGGTAACATGTTCTATTATCTTCCAGTTGATAACTCCTTAGTAGCAATATCCAAAAGTTCAGAACACGAATACAGATCCAGAGAAGATGTTTAGTGATGTAATTGCCAAGTAACTTTTCTGAACATCAGAGCTTATCTAAGTAACATGTTCTATTATCTTCCAGTTGATAACTCCTTAGTAGCTGCATTCAAAAGTTCAGAACACGAATACAGATCCAGAGAAGATGTATAGTGATGGAATTGCCAAGTAACTTTTCTGAAAGTCAGAGCTAATCTAGGTAACATGTTCTATTATCTTCCAGTTGACAACTCCAAGAAGAGGTTTATAACCGTCTTCTAACCGATTATTATTTTTTGTCCATATATGAACTAATTCGTTTCCCACATCGTCTGCTTAAAATGGAATAGAGAAGATTTGACAAGATAAAAAAATAAAGCTTTCAATTTTTCTCCTGAGGATCCGAGATAAATAGAAGCTTCCAGAGAGGGTTTTTATGTCCTTAATGAATCATTTTAAGGCTAAAACTGAATAGAAGGATACTTTAAATTGGCAGTACCTCCCATTTAACCAAAAATCCTCCGAAAATCTGTCATTATAAGGTCTAATGTACTGCATAAATATTTTAAAAATTATCTATTGAGTACACCATGAATTTTCTTATTTTCGAATGTTATTTATTTTTCATATGTCTTTGAAAATAAAATCAAGCTCCATGATATCATATTTGTTCATTAATTTACCTACATTTATCTATCTGCTCTTAGATAAATGCGTGGGACATAATCATAGTAGAGAAACTACATTTTAGTACGCCATTCTTCCTTTTTGATAATCTTCCTAAAATCCTCGAAGGTAAATATTACTTAGTGGGGTTTGGTGGGCTCTGTGCTGTGAAGGGGTGGGGGGTGGGGGCGAATGAATATTCATGGGGCTAGGGGGGAGAGTTGCGGTCCCGGTAAGTTTGAGGACTTCAGGGAGAGATTGCCTGGATTAAAGAGTGCCAGGAAGAGGAGGACGGTTACGCTATAACTCAGTTAGCGGCCCTGTTGTTAAACAAGTGAAAAATTCTCTCTCATCCCTTAAGCCCTGGATCGATAACATCCCTCTTACAGTTGTTCCTCGGCAGACAGCCTCAATAGACAGCAGCCTATCTATAAGGAAAAGTACTTCATCTTATAGACTTACATGCAAGTAGTCTTTTCTAAAATCTTCACCAATTTTAATAAATACAGTTAAATGGAGATAAGTTGATGAAATAATTGAGAAGTTGGTCTGTAAGCTTCACATAAGTTCATACATATATGTTTTTTCTTAACGCAGAGCTCTTTCGAGGCTAATGCCTCATCCTCAGTGCTCTAAGGTGGTCGGGGTGAGCTCGCTCAGAACTCTAGCTCAGGAATATAGCCAGAGGTCTGAGCGAGTTCATCTCTACCACCTTAGAATACTGAAGATGAGGCATTTGAAAAAAACATCTAATAATATATATTTTCACCTTTTCTTTGTATCCTTAAAAAAAATTCGGCGTTAAGGAACTAGAAATATTCCCTGGAAATATAATTGCAAAGCTAAAAAAGCCTTTTAAGAGCAAGAAAGATCAATATCATTAAAAGAGTCTGAAAATAATAATAGCCAAACAAATACCAAAAATTTGTGAAATTACATATGTTGGTGAATATTCTCTGAGTTTAAGCAGCTTTAAAAAAATAGTATAGAGATAATAAAATCTCATTTACAAACAATACATTAACATCTTAATATGTAAAGTCACTTATTTGAATTTGAAAGTACGAAAATCATAGAAATGGGAAAAAAACCCCATAAAATTAAAGATTTTACGTAAACAAAAAACAAGATATAAAATATGTACTCTAAAATATTGATTATTAGGTAAATGATGTATTTACCATTTCATCTTCCGGGTTGGACCAAGTCAAATTGTTGTTATTTGCCGAGATTTCGCACATCATGTGATGGCTTCTTCAGGGCTGAAAAGAGAATGAGAGTTGTAAAAGAGGATTTTTAAAAATCCAGATGGTATATAATTACCATGTTTTTATACACCAGGTGGTGTATAATCCCGGCGCGGTCTGGTCCTTTGGCGAAGCCTGCCTTCCCATTGGTTGATACTGTGTTCTGGTGGCTGGTCTCTGGAGTAGTCAGGTAGCTGGTCACTGATTGGTTGGATCCTCTTGTCAATTAGCGCTGGTTTCCAGTTTTTGCTCAATCTGTATCCGTCTTCTCTGTTGATATTTTTCGGATTCTTGGTTATTTNGTTTACATTCTACAGCGTGCTCAAACCTAGTGTTCTAAGTGAGAATAAATAGTAACACGTCTGGAAAATAAAAACATATATTTTATAAATATTTTTTTTAGCCAATCAGACGGTTGTGTGTGCTTAATTATTATAAACAAACTGGGAGTGAGTCTTTTGTTTTTCAGTTGAATGCAAAGTACGTAAAACAAGTACTATTTAGATCTATAGTTTATGTAAAGATTAATGATTGGATCTGTGTGGTATACAAAATTTTAACAATTTGAATAAACAGTGTGGAATGAACAATTTGATTATTATTAAGCCTAAGTTTTATTTTAATGGAACACATTTCAGGGATGAATTGTGTTTGGGCTTTTTAGTGAATAGACTAAATGTAGCAGTGACACATAGTGCACAGCTGGTGGAATTATTATAGGTTCGTGAGTGTGCGTCATAGCTTATATTTAAAAGGGCTAGGAATGGGGAAAACTAGGGGTCATTGAACAAAAGTAGAAGTTAAAAAAGTCAATTATTGCATTTTGACAATCATAAACAAGCTGCAATAGGGTATAAATATTAATTTAGTTGTAGTTTATTATCCCACGTAAATTTTAACAATTAATGAGAGGGAATAGAATTTAAAAAATCTATCTGTCCCAGCCAGGACTCGAACCTGGATCTCCTGCTTTTTTTTATTCGATTTTTTTATCCTATTCCCTCTCATTAATTGTTTTAATTTACGTGGGATAATAATCCACAAGTAAATTAATATTAATAAATGAAAATTGAAAAATTAAATAACGAGAGTCGATAAATAGCTAGACAGTGTCAGCTCCTTCGAGCATAAGACGATATATTCGTCTTTCTCGTGGAGTAGGCTCTCGCCAGTGTGTTGGGAATTTAACAAGTAATCTATCTCGTCCCGGTGGTGTAATGGAATCATACCGGCCCGCAAAGCAGGAGATCCAGGTTCGACTCCTGGCTGGGACAAATAGATTTTTTATTCTATTCCCTCTCAATAATAGTATATATAGCGGGGTTTATTTTACAGTTAAGTAGTAAACAAAATATTTATTAATGATAACGGTGTAGAAGAATTTACTTTGTTTACTCAGTTTCTTCTTAAAGAGTACTTTACATATTCAATAATACTTTTCAGAAGAACTACAAATTTCACTGTGGACATTAAAATTTTCAAAAGTTCTTTCAGAAAACACATTCCTTATCTGCTTTATATAACTCATTTAACATTTATCGTTAATTTTTTATTATTGGTCTATACTTGATTCTTCAACAATTATCCTGATCTCCTAATCTGATGCTCTGCATACATGTGGGGTACCTGATAGCATGTGGCTACTGTTTAGAAGCTTTGTTAGTAAACTGTTACCATTACTGATCCTATTTTCAAATGACACACTACACTTCCACCCCCAAGCCGGATCGCCCCATTTCACCCGAGAAGATCACAGGGTAGGTTTATATGAAAGTTTGTTATCTATAAAATTGTTGGGGTTAGCCAAATAAAAGGAATGGAAGGGTTGGGTTTATGGTCCCTCTCATCAGTGTCCCTTGGTAAGAGAGTTAGGACGGGACAAAAGCTCTGACGTCAGGGTGGCTGAAAGCTGAGACCTCGCTGTTTTCGCCCTCTGTCACTGTGGTGGAGCACACATCTGCCATGTCGGTGCAACCCTTGCCGACAGATTTGAGGTTGCAAGAGACCAAAAAGTTACACAAATACTGGTCTACCCCCATAAAGCAAGTGATTTTCTAATTGGAAAATTAAATTAAACCTCAATTTATTTTATTTGAGCTGGTAGCAAAGTTGTAAGCGACCTGGCATAGTATCACTCGAGAGGGTGACTTAGCTCAGAGGAAGGAATCATTCTTAAAGTTCTCAGCAATTAGAGGACAATATATATATATATATATATATATATATATATATATATGGAAACAAAAGTTTAATATTGAAAGAGGTCTATATCATGCCAAATTCATTCAGGCTTCCAGTCAAGGAACGCATTTTTCACTTATATCTAAATATTAGGAAACAATGTTTATTTTACTAAGTTAGGCATGTGTAGATGTACCCAATAAAAATTTTGATATGTGTCGAAGAGAAGGATAATCAGCCTCTTCTAAATTAATTTATAGTCATTGAACTCGCTTTCTAGATAATTTGTATGTCTGTTGATAGATGGATGGTGATAGTTACTAGTGATAATTCCACTTATCAACAGATAAAATTTAAGTATAATACCATTTTTAACAATAATATATAATTGTTTATAATATATTATCAAATCTCAAGTATGTAAGCTTAAACTTTTGTATTTATAAAATTATCAGTTTTTCTATGCCCTATTTAGCATCTGCAATTGATATTTTAACAAAAAACAAATATCAATTAATCCAACAAAGATGTCAATGATGAGAAATGTTGTTCATGAGACTAATGTGAAGATTTGCATAGTAGTTTATTTCTAGNTAAAAATAAAAATAAAAATTAATGTATAAAACAATAAGAGTATGTGTAATCTACGATATAAATATATGAGTAATTAGACTAAAACTGGACACATATAACTAAAAGGAAAATACATTGTAAACAATTTGAAAAATAAACATTCCAGTGGGGGAGTTGGATAAATGTCTTGTTGCTCAGTCCCAAGATGGCCTGAAATTTGAGCAGAAACATGGAAATCATAAAAACGTTTTTGTTTAATATTAGTTTATATTTCTTCATAATATATAAAAGTATATAATCTGCTTGTTTTCAGGATAGATGAGATGGAAAGTTAAAATAGAAATATTCATCAACCGCAACTGGGGAATTCGCTTATTTTATGCAGTTTCTTCTTGATGGAATTTTTATCCTTTCATATACCTTAATACCTAGTTTTACTTATTTTATTTTATATATTATTTTCATATATTTCTTCTAAGATAAATTAAATGAAAATATTTAATGAAAATTATTTTAACCATATCGCCATCTGATGAAACGCATATTATCATTTACACTTTTGTCTTATGAGCTAAAATTAGATCATTAACAAGAAGTGAACTCAAGAAGGAGTTCATCAGAGTGTTAATCTTAGTAGCTTTTGATATTCATACCTGTAGAAGTTAACAAACACAGATGATTCTTGAGAGAAGTATCATCTTTGTTAGATGATAAATCTCTCAAGAATAACATAGTTCCATGGTATTGGTACTATGGTCCTATATAATACATTCCTTAGGGGCGATTCAGAGTTAACAATCGGTGGTAGGTTAGTGCTGGTGATCTCCTTAGCCTCTAGTTTCCACTACTGTCTACAAAGCTTCGTTCATTCCATCGTGGTATTAGCTGAACATCCTGGCTTCTCGAGTCGTCCTCGATCTGTTTCGTCTTTGAGGAGTAGGCCATAACTGAGCCACTGTTTCCTAATCGAAATGGTCAAATCTTCGGGTCATCGGCGGTCCTGGACAAAGATTCTTAAGTGAAGCTTATGGTGTTAATGCTTGGACACTGGGCCACGACTAACCTTGTGCTCAGCTACAAGTATTCGCTGAAATATGTCTGAGTTTCCGTTGAGCGCCCGAGTTTCTATACTAAGTGGAGAAAGGGCGCCAGGGTAGCTCAGTGGACCCGTTCCAGTCTCGCAATTCTGACGGGTTCGAATCCCGCCCAGGGCAATCTTTTATTTATTAGTAAAAGCAGCTTGTCCCGAGCCATGGGTGTTTAGAATGGGTGGCAACCTGTAGATAGCCCCTCCCTCCATGACCCCAAGTGGTTAAAAGGGAGGCTAACATAATTTTAAAAAAATTTATAAAAAATAAAATAAAAAAAAACTGGAAAAAAGTGGAGAAGATCGGAGAAGTAATTTCCCCAGGCGCTGTCCCTCAAATAGTCTGACACCTCGCAGAGTGATAATGCCTTGATTGTTGTTAGGTTGTTAGAAATCTTATTAATATTTTTATAAACTACTACACAAAAAAATAATCGTAAATTTGATTCATATAGGCCAGTAGGATCTTTAACCAATTCAAGTATTTGCCAATTTATTTATAATCCATCTATACAATATCTTATATAATTTTCCTCATTGCGTATTTAACTGAAGAATATATTAATCAAATTAAGGAATATTTTTTTGTGTAAGTATATTATGGATAAAATATTGAGTATAAAAAACATGATAAAATTTCTCAAACCTAACTATATCAAAGAAACAATTATCTTCTTCTTCGTGTTTAACGTTCTTCTGAGGCATGGGATCTACTATTTTTTTTTTTTTTTTTTAGACAATGAAGAAGTAAAATAAAATTATTAATTTAAATCGTATAGGGAGCCAGAAAAAAATCTCACTACCTCAGCCAGGAATCGAACCCGGGTATCTCACTTTCCGGGCGGGTGCGCTACCGAGACCACACTACCGAGGGAGATGAGAAACATTTCTGGTTCTCCGTACCCCACTACGAGTCTCACAGCCAAGTATGACGAATATATCGTCTTGTACTCGGAGGAGCTAAAATTGCTAGCTATAGAATCTCGTTTGGCAAAGGGCCAATTTTAATTAATTTATTAAATTTTATTTTATATATCATAAAATTAATTTTGAAAAAAAAAATTAACTATTGGAAATACTAAATTAATAAGGAGGAAACCACGTTCACTACAGCTCAGTGATCTGAAGGAAGCAAATCGGAGGAAAGCAAATTTGCTTTTAAGGACATTGAAAATTTACCTTAAAGGACATTGAAAAAAAAAACATAAAATTGACTTCTTTTTTTTTCATGGCTTCTGTACTTACTATAGTAATGCGAATTGTCAACTTGGCAGTTTAGATTTGAATCATAGTCAACCTAGACGAGGAAGACTTACAACTTCCGTGTTAATTTTGCTTGCTCTAAATTCACCCTTTAGATTGGACATCCCGATTAGACCCTCCCTTTGTGGTCCGCAGGGCAGCCAGTGTCCTCTCAAATGTGAACACAATGCACTTCCCGAGCCCTCGTCCAGAAAGAGATAATTAAAACGGGAAGACCTACAGGCTCACATCCCTTCATTTCGCCAATCCCTTACTCTCCCTTTGCTCTGCCTAATCTCAAAATAATAAAATAAGTAGGCGGGGAAAAGTTTACACCGAAGCCCATTGGTCAATAAGTGAGGGATGTTACCATTCTGAAGGATATACAAATTGTCCGCTGGGAGTTCCTTCTGCTCGTATCATCCTGCCATAATCAGAACTATCTAAAAATAATATCGAAAATGTAAACATTACACAATATTTAGTGCAAGGGAACAGAATAAAAAAATCTAACTGTCCCAGCCAGGACCCTAATGGACCTGGATCTCCTACTATACGGGCCGGTGTATTTACCAATTATGCTACCAGGACCAGTCTGATAAGTTATTAAATTCCTCTCATTAGTGTCGAGAGTCTAACCTCCGAGGCCGACGAATATATCGTCTTATGCTGGAAGGAGCTGACATTGTGAAGCTGTTTAAATGACTCTTGTTATTTACTTTTATATTTTAATTTTATAATTATATTCTGTTTCCTTGCACTAAAAATTGTTAAAATTTACGTGGGATTAAATACCACAAGATAATTAATATTTGTAAACATTACATACAAATATCTCGAGAGGAGACTTCTTTGAAGTGTTACACTTAATAAGCAAAAAAAAAAAAAATCTTCCGCATATTTTCAGGTTCAATAACGTATGAAATAAAAAAATTAAAAAAACTGATGTGTAAATAAAGGATTGAATTGTGAACTTTAACAGGTGGTAATAGAATGAATTGCATAATATAATATAACAGTAAGCATTAATAAATATGATATGTATCTAGTTTTCCTCGGAAAAAGTTAAATGTACACAGAACAAATTGATCTGAAACAAAATAAAACAGTTTTAGTTTAACCATTAGAGAAGTATTCTTTTTGTTTTATTAGGGAAAAATAATAATAATTGAACTAGTCTTACATTTTAAATGTTAACAAAACAAAAATAATTGCAAACAATTAATGAGAGGAAATATAATAAAAAAATCTATCTGTCCCAGCCAGGAAACGAACCTGGATCTCCTGCTTGCTGAGCCGGAATGCTTCCTTTGCACCACCAGGACGAGCTTTTTTTTTTTTTTTTTGCACCACCAGGACGAGCTAGATAACTTATTAAATTCTAAACACACTAGCGAGAGCCTAACCCATGAGAAAGACGAATACATCGTCTTAAGCTCGAAGTAGCTGACATTGTCTAGCTATTTGTCGACTCTCGTCATTTACTTTTTTAATTCTTCTTTATAATATTATAATTTATTTGGGTGTGGTTTTTTATCGCATGTATATTTTAAACAATTAATGAGAGGGAATAGAATAAAAAAATCTATCTGTCCGAGCCAGGTCACACAAATATTTTTAAATTATATTCCCTCTCAATAATTGTTTAAAATTTACGTGGGATAAAAAACCACAACCAAATAAATATTTATAAACAAAAATAATTGCGAGAACCCGCGCTTAAAAAAAAGAATAAATTCACACTCGAGAATGGTTTTCTGCTGGAAGGAGTCAAGAAGCGAAAAAGAGAACGAAGGAGAAGATTTGCGGAGACGAGATTGAGGAATCGATAACTGCAACTAATATAGCTGTCACAAAAAACTATATACCCAGTCATGAAGGTTTGATCCAGGTGACAGCACGTCCCTTTTCTCCTTCAAGATAGGTAGCTCTGAAGATGGCTAACTAAGTAAGCCGAAACAGCGACAGATAATAATAATACATTTTAAAAATAGTATTTTTTTTTTTTTTTTGGATCAACCTTGATTGAATCCCATCAAACTATCTACTAATAAAACTATATTTCCTTCCTTGTAATGGAAGTAAAGCAGTAATGCTGAAAATATTTCTGAAGTAATCCTATTGCTTTGTAAAATCAGTTAAAATGTCAAACTTAGGTCTTTATGTGGTGTTTAAAACAATATATATTGACTTTTAAATATTTTTATTTGTGGTTTTATTTATCCCACGTAAATTATAATTAATTCATGAGAGGGAACAGAATAAAAAAATCTATCTGTCCTCGCCAGGAATCGAACCTGGATCTCCTGCTATCCGGGCCTGGTATGCT